>JAWQEG010004017.1:25000-129941 GCA_033782935.1 Petrolisthes cinctipes | reverse complement strand
AGACAGAGAGAACAAACAGATAGAAAGGACAGAGAGACAGAGAAAAGGACAGATAGATAAACAGAGACAGACAGAGACAGACAAAGAGGACAGATAGATAAACAGAGAGACAGACAGAGAGAACAGACAGACGAATAGGCAGAGAGAAGGGGGGGGGGGGGGTGACATTTTAACTACTGCAGTTGGATAATTGTTTGGAAAGTGAAGCACAACAAAGGTCAGGTTGAAGCCAGGGAAGTTGTTCTCTGACTCTCACTGAAATTAAAGAACAACAACACCAAAAAAGGGAGTTGAGAGAGAGAGAGAGAGAGAGAGAGAGAGAGAGAGAGAGAGAGAGAGAGAGAGAGAGAGAGAGAGAGAGAGAGATTCATACAAACTGAGACACAAGAAAAAACATATCAGAATGCATTGACGGTCTGACGGCTAATGATAGTATTGGAAAAGCAAATTTATACAAGGCGATGAAAAGATAAGTATTGGTGAATGAATGGTGGTATATTGGCTATGTCTTTATAATGAATCTGCTATATTGAGTTGACCTGTATGTAACCTCTCTCTCTCTCTCTCTCTCTCTTCCATTCTAGTGCCAATCATTTCCCGAGAATTATTTAAGGGGATATTCTTTTGTTGGTGAATTTGAAAGTTTCTGATTCCTCCAAACTATGCCAAGCAACAAATTCTCTATCAGTATACAATCCTCCAAACCTTCCTCCTTCAATCCTCTACAAACCTTTATTTGATTCCACTGTGTATCCATTATCCCTCTCTCAATCCTCCCTCTTCTCTCTTACAATTCTCCAAACCTTCCTCCTTCAATCCTCTACAAACCTTTATTATTTCCACTGTGTATCCATCATCCCTCTCTCAATCCCCTCCCTCTTCTCTCTTACAATTCTCCAAACCTTCATCTTCATCCTTTCTAACTCTACAAAGTATAAGTCTTCTCCTTGCACCACTGAGAGGCTTAAATTTCGCTACAACTTAGGCAATGTCACTCTGCCTAAGCTGGATCACGTCACAGTGTGTTGGGAGGGAGTGAGTGACACACCAACACACACAGACACACACATTCCGGTTCACGTAGCTATAATATATATGTGTTTGCTTTCATCAGCCTAGCTAGAGAGAGATCCGGGAGGGTACAGTTTGAATTATTATTAATGTATGTATATATTTATGTAATCCTGCAAGTGTTGGTTTGTCTGTCTGCCTGTGTGTGTGTGAATACATCCATGGGGTGAACCGAAAAAATTTACCACTGATACAAAATGAGACTTACTATTATTATTATATTTATTTAGAGAGCCTTCAGGAAATATTTAGTACAAGCAAGGAGAGAGAGAGAGAGAGAGAGAGAGAGAGAGAGAGAGAGAGAGAGAGAGAGAGAGAGAGAGGAGAGAGAGAGAGGAATGTAATAAATGGAGAGGTCAATTGGGAGGGGGGAGAGAGAGAGAGGAAAATGGAATGAAAGGGGAGAGATAGGAAGATGAAATGAGAGTGGGAGTGAATGAGTGGAAAGTGAGGGGAGAGTATAAATGAAGAGAGGTGGATACAAAGGCCACCTTGGTTCACCTCTCCCACTCACTCACTCTCTATTGCCACTTTCATACACCTCTCACTCTCACACATTTCCCTCTCATATCTCACACTCACACTTTTACCTTCATATATCTCTCACTCACACTCTTTCCTCTTTTTAACTCCCACACACACACTCCCACTCACACCTCACCTCATTTTACCTCCCACACACTCACTCCCACTTACACTCTACTCTCTTTCACCTCCCACACACACACTGCCACTCACACCTTACCTCATTTTACCTCCCACACACACACTGCCACTCACACCTCACCTCATTTTACCTCCCACACACACTCCCACTCACACCTCACCTCATTTCACCTCCCACACACACACTCCCACACACACACTATATTCTTTTAACTCCCACTCCCCCTCTACTCTATACTCTAGTGGCTTATATCATATTTAATGCTTCAGAATTGTTGTAGTTCTCCAGGCGTTTTAGTCACTTAATTAATTCATTACAGTACCCAGCCCTGTCATCACACACACACGAGAGGAGAGAGAGACGAGAGAGAGAGAGAGAGAAGAGAGAGAGAGAGAGAGCGAGAGAGAGAGAGAGAGAGAGAGAGAGAGAGAGAGAGAGAAGAGACGAGAGAGAGAGAGAGAGAGAGAGAGAGAGGACAACACCACACACCACACAGAGCACAGAGAGACAACACACACACACACACACAGAGAGGGACAACACACACACACACAGCACAGAGGACAATACACACACACACACACCCCACACATACAGAGAGAGAGAGCGAGAGAGAGAGAGAGAAGAGAGAGAGAGAGAGAGAGAGAGAGAGAGAGAGCGAGGACACTCTTGTATATGTAAGTTTTGACGAGTAATACCTGCTTGGACAGACTAATATGTATGATCTACAACACGAAGGGTTTTTTATTCTGTTCTGTTAGAAATGAAAACAAAATAGATAATTGTCGTACGAAATAGTTAACCATACAGGAAACATATATACCGGTACGGGTATATATAAATAAACTTTCTTATTCTTCACTTCTCCTTGACCATTGGATATTTTTCCCGTTTCGTCAAGCACGCTATCAAAAATATTTCATTGGAAAGCTTGTGTGAGTTGTTAAAAAGATCCGTCTCCGCTCAGCCAACTGTGTGTATATATAAGCTCTCGACTCAGCTTAAAGTTCAGGAGGTTCTCGAGGTCATATATGTCGTGAAGATCTACCTCCTCCTCCTCCTGCGTGACGTCACTGAATGTCACTAGATAGCCTGAGATGCCACGAGTATACAGGGCATCAATAACACACATCAATATACGTCTGAGTGTATTGGTGAGGCATCGTGTGACATCCCTAATATATCTACAGGGCATCAATAACACACATCAATATACGTCTGAGTGTATTGGTCGAGGCATCGTGTGACATCCCTAATATATTACAGGGCATCAATAACACAAATCAATATAAGTCTGAGTGTATTGGTGAGGCATCGTGTGACATCCCTAATATATTTCCTTCCCTGTCGTTCCTGACGTCACGGATGATGGCATCGTTTCACACGTCACATAATACGTTGTTTCTGATGTCATATATACGTTGTGTACATACGCTAATAATTTGTAAGTGTCTGCAATTCGTTACAGTTATGTTGTATGTAGTAATTATGTTATAGAAGCATCGTATACTTTCATAATAGTGTCTGAAAAAAGTCTATATGAGGATAACACACATTTGGTACATTACAGCGCCTTCATTCTTCCAAAGTATGCCAGAAAAAAAAAACAGGGCTAGGTTATGGGACCCTGCATATGATGTAGTCAGAAAATTGGAGGTTATCGAGTCCTTCAAATATTGCCACGAAACCCGACCTACTGTATATGGAAGGAGCTTGTTTCGTGGCATGGTCAGGAGGAATCAGAAGAAGCCTCCAATTTTCATACACGATCACAGGGTGCTTAACAAATATCAAGGTGGTCTGTTGCTTGGAAAAAGTTAGAGAAATCAGTTGCTCCATATTTACCAACACTGTATTCCCCCGCCTCCTCCCTCCTTAGAGTCCTACACATTACGTTATAAATGTATTACGAACAAACTCATCATAAAGTTGACATATGATATACAAATGCCCTACGTTGCTCAATCTACAATCATTGCCACAAATTAATATGTTTTAAAATGTTTGTTTTGATGTTGATGGAAAAATGTAATGTTTATTTTTTCACGGATGTAACATAATCCCTCATAAAAGCAATGCATATTTACACCTACACAGTTGTACACACGGTAAAGGTGAAAGGTTTTTTTCTCTTGGCTCGAGTATCCTGTTACTTTAGTAAACACTTAATTAATATATTTCTTAACTTCACAAATATCACTTATTACACATTTTGATGAGTATAGTAGAAAGGTATTGGTGCTGCTTCATAATGGATGACATAGAGAACTCGATTCATCAAGAAAAAAGGTATAATTCTAAAAAAAAAAAATAAAAAAAAAAAAAAAAAAAAATTATACATGTGTATTTTTTGTCACCTTTGAACTCAGTCTGCGGGGGATGCTGATACTCTCTCTCTCTCTCTCTCTCTCTCTACTGAACCATTACACCTGTTCTGTGACAAAGAGGCCTTGACTGTTTCAATGTAAGCTGTAATAATAATAATCATACTGGGGTAGCCTAATGACATAATAGGTTACTAACTTTATAATGACAATCATACTTATCGACTTGAGAAAATGAATACCGTGTGTTGTTGGCATATAAGAGATAAACACCACCAATATCATAATTAGCTCTTTACTGTACCAAATATCCCATGTGGACCAATTTTTAGCTACCCTATATTCAAGAATTTAGCAGAACTGACGACTACAAGCGACGTATATGAGTGTGTGTGTGTGTGTGTGTATATTAATGCATATATTATAACATATACAAAATAGCGTATAATTAAGCACCTTTAAAACAGGAAATTATTATCAAAACATGCAGCCTAAACTAATACCCACTCAGTCTCCAGCTCTCTCTCCTTTACTCCTTTTCCCCGCCTCACCCCTCCCTTCTCTCTCTCTCTCTCTCTCCAGTTCGCCCACGTCTCACACACAAGCCTGCGCGCACATCTGCCTCTCCTTTCATTCACAAATCTGCTGCGTATATTATAGCTCCTCCCACCTCTCTTTCCCGCCCCTCTTCACTCCCTCTGACTCTCTTTCTCTCTTTTTCACGCCCCTCCTCCCTCTCTCTCTCTCTCTCTCTCTCTCTCTTCCACTGCTTCTTTATCATTTTCCTCTATCCCCTCTCCTCTCCTTTCTCTTTTCGTCCTTCTCCCCATGCACCCTTTCCTTTACCACTCCTTCCCTACTTCCTTCCTCCAACTCTCTCTTCTCTCCCTCTCTCCCTATATCTCGTTCCCTTCCCACCATTCATTCCTCCTTCAATCAACTCCTTCCCCACTTTTTTCCTCTCCCCTCTTCTCTCCCCTTCTTCTTTCAGTCCCTTTCCCCGCTAATTTCCACCTCTCCCCTCACTACCTCACTTCCCTTTCCCCTTGCGCCAGTGGCAGCCAATCAGGAGTCGACTACCTAACCTGACCAGTCAATAACATCCTCTCTTCCTCTTTCAACTCCCTCGCAATATTACTTCGTCTTTTTCTCCCTCTCTCTCTCTCTCTCTCTCTCTCTGTGTGTGTGTGCGTCTGTTGCCTCCCTCTCTTCGCTGTCTCTCTTCTTATTCCCTCCTCCTCCTCCTTCTCCTACTTCTTGTTGTTCCTTCCTCCTCTCCTTTCCTTCGCTTCAGTCAATCCTCCTTCCGATCCTCTTTGTCTTATCCTTCTTAACTTTCTCTCCCCACTTTTCATCGCTGCTTTGTCCTTGGCTGAACCACTAAATCCCCCCCAACCACCCAGTTTCTCTTTCTCTATACTGTTTATCACTACGTACCCAAAGTCCCACTGTTATCTGTCACACACACACAGACACACACACACATCCAAGTATTACCCACTTTACCCCTCGATTATATAGATTTCTGCATTATCTTATTTCTCTCTCTCTCTCTCTCTCTCTCTCTCTCTCTCTCTCTCTCTCTGTACCGTAAATTTCTCACCATCAGATAATTATATTTATTCCCACTCGTTTATCGTTACTTGGAAATCGAACATCTGAACGATTCTTTCCTGCAAGTAAACTGACACTGTAATTTGAATTCAATTTGAGGAAGGATTAAAAACGCCACATTCTCGTCAACTCTTTCTGAACGTATTAATAATATATAAAGTATTTCTCTGCAATCAGTCGTATGATGTATTCCTGCTCTCGATCATGCTAATTATATACAAGACTGTCAGAAACGTGATTTGAACTCCATGAGGGGGATGTAAACACTTCATAGTCTACCACAGCAGCTGTACCAACGGCAGTGCTGTCATGTTCTGCTGGAGTGTTTACAATGTTTAAGCAGATACTACACTGCTATTTTTCTCCGTCCTCCAACCCGTTCTATGAGGTGTAAAGGACAACAACAAGGAATCTAAGATAGGCAAGTTTGGCTCTAGATCGGAGGTTGATGGACGGAAAACGGAGGAAATACTTGCCAGTGTGATTGACCCATTTAGTTTGGCTGACAAGACACGAGTGCAAATCCCAGCCAGGTCTTCAATAATAATAAATGCCGTGGTAAAAGACTTTCCATTATACAAATACAGCCTCTTATTTCTTTTACATACACCGTTTATAGAAACAGTCTTCTATCTATTCCTCATTCACGATTCTCTCTCTCTCTCTCTCTCTCTCTCTCTCTCTCTCTCCACATGTTCCTCGTTCTAGCCCCTCTCCCTTTCCATCAACTGTTCACCCTCTCCCTTATCTCTTTCATGCCCAGCTTCATTTTTACTCTTGCTATGATTGGTATACTCAGACGCACTAGTGTCCATTTCTTCCCTTACCAATCTTCACCGTTCATCCACTGCAGTAAAGGCACTTTAATTTATTATTGTCTTTATAGCCTAAACGCAAATAGGACTGACTAACAAAACAACAAAACACTGCAGCTTAATTAAAACCAACCTCCCTTCTGGTTTCATCCCTGACACACCATTACCCAACCCATCCTTAACAAGGGCGAAGATAATGCAATATAACGTTAAATGAGTAACAAAAGTACGCCATATACTAATAGGTTGTTTTGGACTTCTTGTAGGGGAGAATGTAATAAAAAAATTTACAAAACTCTATCAAAATACTTCTGGGTGTCTACAACAAGTTTATTGAGCCATTCGTTTTGTTCATATGTTAACTTCAAGATGATAACATATGTGAAGTTATATGATCATTGCGTTATACATAATCTACAATTCTACAGTTACCGCATGTCACAGGAACTAACGTAAATTTGTTGTACACTATTATAATAAATGTCATTTCTCACCTTTATCTAGTGTCGATCCTTCCCAAACCTTTTATCCACCTTCTCTGTATATTTATTTTGGTTGAGACCGTTATTCTCCCTTTGTATTGATTCTGTAAACTTATAAAAGGGATTTTATCACTGCACATTATTACAAGTAACCTTTTGTGTTTTCGACGAATATCAGAATCAGCTGTGAGTCAAATCAGGATTTATGATAAAGTACTTGGTGATCAAACTGTTTATACACAACTTTATATTTTCTTTAAATGTAACCATTTCAAGGTAATAAACATTTAATTTACCAGTATTTATATGTAACATAGAATTTAATTTATTATGATATGAATAATAATGGATATTCATTTGATATCTCCTGCATCACTTTGAGGTTGGTAAGTGGTGTGGTGAATTACCTTTGTATTTAACCTTTGATTTAATGGAATAATGTATTTCTTTGACAGTTGCCCCGTGGGAGGTCAAGGGTAAGGTCATCCCAAGTGAAGTGGAAGCAGGTCAGATGGTTAAAGTGTCATGTGAGACGTCGTCAAGTAAGCCACCCTCATCTGTCACATGGCGTGTATTATCCACCACACCTAACCAGAAGGAAGGAATTACATTACCACAACTACATCAACCAACCACTAAACATATCCCTGGACTTTATGGTGGCACTGTTACTAGGTAATAATAATAATAATAATGGTGGCACTGTTAATAGTAATAATAATGGGAATAATAATCTCGTTTTTAGTTATCTATTTTTATCCAGTATTTAACCATTTTTTTTCCGCCATGTTTAGCCATGTTTATCCAGTTTTTTAGCCATTTTAATCCTGTTTTTTAGCCATTTTTATCCAATATTTATCATTTTTATCTATTTGAACCAACTTAATTCTTTTTATCTTTCTTTCCACAGGTCAAAGGTTCGTGTGTATGTGAGAGCCGAGGACCGAGGTCGAGTGTTGAAGTGTGAGGCTGACAATGGCTTGGGTCTTATGGTCACTACTAATGTCACCTTGAATGTCTTACGTAAGTTCCACACCATCGTCAACACCATGAATGTACTTCTATAAGGCCCTAAGTACAGTACCGTAAACTGCTTGGAATTCATGTCTTGTATAAATTATTAGTAATTACAATACTGTACCTTAAATTTACTATGATTTCATGTATATATATTATACTTCAGATGGCCCAGTGTGGGAAGTAACACCCTTGAAGAAGTATGAGGTACCTGAAGGAGGTAATCTGACCATCAAAGCCTTTGCTCAAGCCAACCCAGGTCCAGTCAGGTATGTAGTAACCCTTTGCCCCACCTATTGTATTGGTACTGAATACCTAATGACTGCAAAATGTATACATACATACACAGGTTGATCTGTCTCTGATGGATGTGAAACATAATATTAAGTGTCCAGCAACACACACACACACACACACACACACACACACACACATACATTAAATGTACTATACAATACATACCAATATATTCACCTGATAGTCACCATACAAGTTAAGGTTAGAGTGTACAGTAGGCCTACCATACACTCTCACCTTGACTTAATGAGAACATTATATTGAGGATTGAAGTGCTGGCTCTGGTAACACTGAAAATACCAATTATGTTTATTTGATGAAGAAAACAATTTCCATAGCATATTACCCACCAGTTCCAGAATTATTGATGTAATGTGTGTATAGGTTGTGATAATTAGCATGGCTTCAAAACCAGGTGACATGGGCTACAAGGCTGTATACTAATTATCACACATCCTGTGTACTCACTCTATAGGTCTATAAGATGAAGTGGAGGACCCTGAAGGCAACCTTTCTGCAAATTTATTTTAGAGAGAACTGGTTCCTGAACAAAAGTTAATGATATCTAATTACTATGCTTAAATGTCATTCATTCATTCATACTACAACCAGAGTACAAAGTTATAACTTACCGTATCTGTTGAACTTTTCAGAAGTATAGTACTGACGGTTTTTTATACCTTATGTATGATGGTACAACTGCATAATAACTTCATGTTCTCTTATATTACTTTCAAACAGATAAACCAGACAGCTGATTAATTGTTAGTGAATGTAATGCTCACTACTATTTTTCTTACCAGATAAAGCTTATTAACACTTTGTAAACAGGTTTTTCTAAGAAAGGTAAGCTGCTGTAGCTGAATATGTAAAGAAATTGTGAACAAAACACTGCCATAAGATGGATTATAAGTTTGTGTAGCAGTGTAAGGAAAGATTTGCTGACAGGTAAGCAGTGATAGATGACATTAGACCCATTGAACAGAATTTTACATTGAATTATTCATAGAAGAATCTGCAGTAAACTCACATTTTATGATGCAGTTCATGTGTTTATTGAGGAGCCATCTTCAGGATATATTATCTATGCACACTGAAAATTGGCTGCTAAGAGTATAGGTAAAATTTGTATGCATTCAGCTATATATTTTGCCCATACAGTACAGTACAGTACCTCAACCATGCAGTACAGTACTCCAACTCATGGTGCTTGGATATCTTTGGAAGGTGGTGCTTCAGTATTCTCTTTCTTCCTTCCTAATACAGTACCCAGAACCTGAATCTTTGAAGGGGGATTCTGGCTGTGGTTGTCTACAGTTTTCTTAAGTGAAAATAACTTTCTTTTCACCAGGTACCATTGATTATTTCACTCAAAGATAAACTCCATGTAAGGAAGAGGCTTTATTTGCAGCATTCTCAGACTGTGCTTCTTCTTGAAATGTCAATACTGGTTCCTTCTCCAGCAATATTTATTATTCACACACTGTGTATATTATGAATTTATTCTAACAGGTCAAGGCAGTACAGATGTTGTTACTCTACCAGGTCCAGGCAGGTAAGGTGGTTCAGGTGCTCCATAGTACCCTAACACCCCTGCCATATACTCCAATCTATGCAATATACAGTACTAACTCGTAGTTAAAATCCTTCTTGGACTAACATAACTTCTGTAGATACATTTGAATATCCATAAACACTATCTTGTACCCATGAGCTTGTTTGAAAAAATGGATTCAAGGACAACGGATTCATGTTAACTTAAAGAAATCATGAAGATGTGCAGAATTTTATCATTTAGTTTTCTGTAAAGTATAAATGATGGCTTGGAACTTTAGTGTTCAGTCCTTCCTCTAAAGGTTAACATGAATTTAAGAGTACCACATACAATCCGATAAGGGTAGTGCAAATATAGTGCAACTAATGTTTTATGTGCTTTGAACAATTTCCTGGCTTTCCCAACTCTCCTACAATATGAAACAGTTGTGATGCCTTTTTCACAGATGTGGTCTTACTCCAACAAGATCCAGACATACCCTCAATAATTTCCTTACTTTCTCACCAATAAAATAATAAAACTCATCATAAAACATTTAAATTTTTCTCAGGTGTCCTATTCCAGCAGGTAAGGTGTAAACAAAGAATATATGATACTTACAGATGTAGAGACACATGCTTCTGGCTGCTGATATAATTATTGTATTTACCGTATTTGTCTCGATTCTACCAGGTAAGGTGATTAAACATGACTCCTTGTAAATAGAAAATGCTTCCAGTTATGTGTCACCCGGTAAGGACAAATGCAACTTACTAACACTATATATACCCTATACACAGATACTACTACATATCCCAGCTTGATCGCAGGTACAGAGAACTAAAGATACTCTATGTACAGTTATTGTTGTAAGATGCCTTTAACTTAAGTCACCATGAGAGATAAATTATATTATTGAGAATTATGACACTGTCTTTCCTGGTTCCTACAGCTACAAGTGGCAGAAAGGTAGAAAGGAACTGTATGGAGAGACCACTGAAGATGGTGAAGGTATCTTGAAGCTGAGTAACATTGAGAGGAAACAGGCTGGCAACTATACTGTTCTTGTTAGCAGCTCCAAAGGTTTCATCCCAGCCTTCTTCACCATCAGTGTTCAGTGTGAGTATAAGCATTTTATTTATTTTTTTATTTTTTTATTTATATATTTATTTTTTTCTCCTTTTTTTTTTCCTCTCTCTCTCTCAAGCTCAGGACTGTAAGCTCTCAGTAGCCTGTGATTCTTGGGAGTCCCTGAGATAACTGAGTAAAGGTACAAAGTGTTGGGTACTTCACATGTGGCACACTAATTAGACTTATTATACTGTACTGTAATTATTATATATTATACTGAATCTTAAATTGCTTCTACAGATGCCCCAGACAACATCTCTGTCCCAGAACGTGTGTTGGTAGACCAGAATGAAACAGTGAGCATCAAGTGTCGTGCCTCTGGGAACCCAACACCTAATGTGTCATGGACCCGTGCATCTGATGACAATAGGTGAGTTGGATGTTCAGGTTTTTGGACAGTCACCCAATCCTATATGATTTTATTTGATTATCTTTCCTCTTTTATTCCAGCAATAATTATTTTAATTTATAGCTGCCCTACTAGTAAGGCTCAGGAGCCTTACCTTGCCATGCTTGGGTTTGAAATCCAGCACTTTCATTAATGCTCATTCTTATTCAGTTATTTCAGTATGGTGAGGTTTGTATTTATATTCATGGCAGTTAAATTATGAACTGTTTTCTGAGCATCATTACATAGGCATACCATTGTATATAGTAAGAAATGGTGTGCATGATAATAAGAATAAATACAACTGTGCATGAAAATTGGAAAATTAATAATGTACATATAAAATAGACATTGGAATGTACCTATTATCCATAAATTGTAATTGTAAAAAGATAATCCCAAAATTACTAAATTAAGTTAAACAAAAGACTGCATGTAAGATGATACATCCAACCCTGAAAAAAATGCTATACTGTACAGTACAGTATACAACAATCCTAGAGTGTGTGCAGAATGTAAGTTCAAATTTTGCATGTCTGGCTAAAATATTGCACATCCCAGGAAACATATATGCAATGTATTTCTCCTGTACTTTTATCAGGGACTCTTGAAACAATGACAATTGATTTTCATAATCCCTGATAAAATTGTACTTTGATATGCTTTAAAGAAACTTCACTCACTGTTAAAGGAATGATGAAAACTTTATGTTTCCAGAGGTGGGTAAGAAACATTGTATATATATATATATATATATATATATATATATACTGTATATAACATTGGGGGTTTCGTAAAAAAGAAATAATAATGATAATAATAACATTATAAAATTCATAGATTCCAGCTAACCTGACACATGCTCTCCCTTCACCCATCACTTTATATATTTTTTATTATTTTGCCTTGACCTTGTATTTTCCTACAACCTTTTTTTCTATCTCATCTCCATTGTTCTCTTTATTTTATTTTTTTTACCCTATAGCCTACTCTCATCCTTTTACATGTTGATTACACTCTTCATTTCTCTGGCATTCCCTTCTTCTGGTATCTTACTGACCTCTTCTGTCCTCCTTTCCTCTACACCCTCTACCATCTTCCCAACAACTCATCTCACCCATGCCTCTCTCATTGTCCTTCCTACAGTGTTGTGTTGGCATCAGGACAAGGTGAGGTTGTTTTAACAGTGGAAGGTGCATCTAGTGCTGACACTGGCATCTACTTGTGTCATGCTGCAAATATCGTTGGAGCCTTCCACCCAGCCTTCACTGCACTTGTCGTCACTCGTAAGTTTTGTTTATACAGGTATTATTGAATTGTTTCAACTCTAAAAAATAGAATTGTACAAAGTAAAATGCATGATTTTTTTTTTCTTTTTATAAAAAAAATGCAAACCCCATGTCTTCCTCTCTGCTATAAAGAGATTCATATGCATTTGTAAAAGGCTCAGTGAGTATTTGGACAACACCCCCTATACCTCTTTATTCCACACAACATGAAAATTAATAACAACACCAACTATTCTCAAACCAACTATCCATACCCTCCACTTCCAAACAGTTGTAAGCTCTACCTTTCCTACAACAGAGGCACCAGCAACCATCAGTACTCACCTGGCTGGGAAAGATGTGGAATATGACAGTGAGGAGAAGACCATGGTGGCAGGGAAGTCATGGGCTCAGGTTGGGGGTGGTGCCCTCCTTGATTGTCGCATTATGGCCTCACCACAGCCTGCCTTCAACTGGACCAGGGCAGATGGCTACAAGGTCATAAGTGGCAAGAAATATTTCATCCATGTCCCACAGGTGAGGTGAAAGATGCAGTAGATCATAATTAATATAAATATCATCACCCAAATATGAGTCAGTAATCAGTTTCTCTACTATACAGTACAGTGTATGCAATCAATGTTGTTACCACTTTACTTACTTTGACTTCACTTGTCACATAGTTGGTAGATGGTGTGGCAGAGTGGTCATCCGTACTAGAGGTAAAGAAGGTGGATCTGGAGGACTTGACTAACTTCACATGCTATGCTCAAAATGCCCTTGGCTCTCACTCCGAGACCTACACCCTCAGCCAGCCTTCACATCTCGGCTCTCCGCTCACACTCAATGTAAGTGTTCCACGACATGCTACCAGAAATATTTTCAATTTTTGGTTCATAGGCCTGGTGCTAGTATTTGCATCATTGAACTGAAATTACTTTCTTGATCACTAGTTATTATCAACATAACCTCAACCATCGCCAGAGCCCAAATTATTGCATGCACATTCTTTCAGCCTTAACACAATCATGCCTAGGGATTATTTTAATTTGTAGTTCCTTCCAGTTCATTGTACAGTATATCACCTTGTTTTGAGCACCCACCACCATTTCTCTCTGTGTCTCAGGTGACAGTGTTGAATGAAAGGAGTGCCCTGGTACAGTGGATTGATACAGTGGAAGCTCCCCAACCAATAGGATACACCATCAGATTCCGCACTGATGCTTATAAACAATACGAGGTGAGTAAAAGATTGATATGCAAAGTAGGTAATAGAAATATAACACTCCAGCATCCCATAATTATGTAACCATATCAGTACATTAAAGTTCAGCTCTGTATTATGAATTGTGTTTGTATCACAGATGGTGGATGTACCTGGAACTAACATAAGCAGCTGGCTTTTGGAGGACCTTCTTCCTGGAGCTCAATATTCCTTCACTCTTCAGTCATATGATGTCCATGGCCGACCATACCATACCTCCCCAACCTTCGATGTCATCATGAGCCGTAAGTCTGACCCACATATTTATAGTAAAATTAAGCCCTCTGATATCTCGGATCTTCGGATAACTTGACAAGGGTCTCCCCCCCAAATGATCCGAGTTAGCAAGGGTTTACTGTATTTGTTCAATGTAAAATTGTATTGTACAATATATACATTTGGGACTTGGGAGTACATTATTCCAGAAATTCAACATGAACTGTCAAAATGTATTCATAACACAGTACAGTACCACACATTCACCCTCTCTCTATTACTCTTTGTCACAGCCGATGGTGAGGTGTACGGTGATGGTGATGATGATGATATGGTACCAAGGACACCAGAGGGAATACCACTCCTTGTGTTTGTACTGATTGCTCTGACTGGTGTGGCACTTTGTATCCTCAACATAACTGGTGCTCTCTGCTTCCTCCGGAGGCGTACCTTCTTCCAAGGCATTCGAGGTAAGGCATTATACCCAGCTACATTGAACACACATGCAGGTTTTCATATCACAACACATTAAACAATATTTCTTACACAATATAGGTGGTGGATACTCCCTGGGATGGGAGTTTTGTTAGGCCCTGTGCTGAGGAAGTTAGAGTAGATGTTACTCTTCTGCCATGGCCAATTCCATCATTGGGTATTCCTAAGAGTAAGCAAAATATCAACACCAGAGATGGATGGAAATAATGCCAACCAAATATATCTTCAAGCTGTCAATTATGTGCATGTTCCTTCTTTGTACAGTTGGCTCAACCCGCAAAGAATCAGGCTTTGAGGTTCCATCACCCTCGTTTGTGGATCAGCTGTCACTGAGCTCAGCAGACGACATCCCTCCACCCGACTACGAGGTAACGCCTCCGCTGCGTCGCCAGGTAACACCTCCGCTGTCCCGGGTTTCCGTCACTGCTTGTCCTCGTCCTGGTGCACGCCACTAGTGTCCCTCCAGTGTTGAGGTGGAGGAGTCTTTCTTTCCTTAGGGAGAGAGAGAGTTGGCTAGTCCAGGGCTCCGAGGGGGACGAGCAATACAGAACTGGGTAGACTCTTAAATGGGGCAGCAGAATACACAG
The DNA here is from genome assembly GCA_033782935.1 of Petrolisthes cinctipes. NCBI lineage: Eukaryota > Metazoa > Arthropoda > Malacostraca > Decapoda > Porcellanidae > Petrolisthes > Petrolisthes cinctipes. The sequence goes on along the minus strand of JAWQEG010004017.1, from coordinate 114,771 downwards.
AATAATTTTGAGCCCTCACATAGCTACAAGCACGTCATAACTTTAACAACGTCTGTCCATTTTACACAAGTACACACATACACACACACACTGACATGCCCGGGTCTTCGGAACTAGTTGCCTGTGTTTTCACTAGTATAGCATTACGTTAGCTGTCTCTATTATGATATTACCTATAGTCCCCTCCCTCATCCACCCCTCACCCTCCCTGATCCCTCCATGATTTCAGACAAGGATCTTATCAACTTCTTATCATAATTGACTACTCAGCCCTTGGCCCAGGGTTCATATCTCCCTCTCGTCCTGACCCCTAGCGTCCTCTCCTCACGCTCACAAATATTTTGGGTGGCCAAATTCTTAGTTTTCAGCTTTTGGTGTGGGATTATTTTATTCAGTAGTACTGTAGTGTATATACCGTACCAGTATCATTGGTTTGGGTAAAAGTAAAGGAGGCTTGTGGAATATAGCATACCTGGTATCTTTAATTTTTCCTTCACATTCACTCCGATATTTTTACTAAGTTCAAATGATAACTTCCTGGTGACCAGCTGAGATATTATTATCATACAACATGGTATGACAATGCCATTATGAATACAATTACAGTATTATGTTTTATGGTTGCAAAAGAGATATTGCACATCCATATTTTGTGGATTTTTTAAGTAATATGTTCAATAATATAATATATCAATCATAAGAGTAGTTAACTCAGTACTCTATACTGGACCCATCATCATCCCACATAAAGGCAAACACTAAGAATATGGTTGTATGTCTGTCACATTTTTTCACTTTCATCAACATCACCTGGACTGCTACAAGCTTCTAGGCACAATGTTTTGTCTCGCCAGTAGTTCTGGATATACTTATGTGCTTCTGTCTCTGTTCCAATTTTTTGTACGCATTGCTTGTGCTCTGACAATTTTACACCTGCTTCAAGTTATTCTATTTGTCAATGGAAAACAAATTTTCTCACGTCTAATGATAACTTGAGTATCCATTCAACCAGGCTGAATGGATTGCAGTACATATAGAACAATTTCTGAAGTACTATATTACAGTAAACAGGTACAGTTATATATATATATATATATATATATATATATATATATATATATATATATATATATATATATATATATATATATATATATATATATATATATATATATATATAATACAGCTATTTATATATATAATACAGTTATTTATATATATTATATAGCAGTACATATATAAGTCCAGTTATAAGTAGTGCAATATATATTCCAAAATAAGTAAATTTTCATCCTTGAACAATTTGAATAACAAGCAGTTGTATTTACAGTACTAACAAATAACTTTATTATCATGTCCTTGGATATTAATAGCATCTCATCTTGACAAAGCATTGACAGAGATGAGACACCAAATACTTTACCTGTAGATCATCACATTCCAGATGGATAAGGATGTAATTTGACTGTTAATATAACAAATAAAAATTGGTACTAGCTTATGATAAAAAAGAATTACAGTAAAGTACAAATATTCAAAGACGTGCTTGGCACTTATGTATCTTTGCTGACAAACATGTTATGTTTGTCATTGACACTCTTGAAGTTATTAAATCAAACAAACTTTGCCATAAAATTAAAGCATAACAATCCTCGTCCATCACAAATTGTTTCTCCATTTATCACCCAAGAATTCTCTTATTGTTCAGTGTTGATTAAATTTATGTATCCTAAAAATAAACAAAATACAGTTACTAGTCTGTGTCCAATTTGCTGGAATCAGTCATTTGCTTTTGTTTTGTCCCATCGCTGTTCACTGTAATGGAGGTAAATTTCCCTCCAATGTTTTTATGTATCCATCATTGATATTAAGATTATTAAAGAATTCTTTGGTAATATCTGTTTATAATACTAGATTTTAAATATTACTTAAATATGCTTAACTCATTTAATTGTCCTCATTTTATTTTCTCCCATACTTCAACAACCTTCTACAAGTAAAGTACTGTACTGACTTTGCTGACAGAGATGATCAACCCACTGAAACCATACTTTTAAATGTACTACAATAATAATGGTAAAATTTAAGTTTCAAGTAGTTGTTGATGCCTGACTTGTGGTGACAATGAAATGTTTGGTTACCAACAGTCTGTAATGGGCACCGTACAACGTGACATCTATGGTGGCAGTGTGGATGACATGAGGCGACCATCAAGGTCATCCAGAGGCACCCCATCCCTGGCACGTAGTAGTGATATTCTCACTTCATCCAGCACCATCTCAGCTGGTGGTGACCTCGACCTGGATGACATCATTGCACCTCCTGATGACTTCTGCAACGGCCTCATGAGTCGTCGAGCTGGTGAGGAGCCTCACAATTTGAAAGCCCATTATCATTTGACCATTAACGATTCCATCTCGGGGCAGGACAGAACTTTTTAAAATGATATTTGAGTATGGTCATAATTGTAACTCCATCAAACTGTTACATCACTTACATGATTATATCAAATTCAGGTATTGTCTCCATGTTTTGTTTACACACATACCAACAGCATATTTAACATCTCCTCTCTCTCTGCAGCTCCCCCTCCTCCTCGCTCAGCATTACGACAGGCACGTGATACTTGGACCAGCCTAGAGGATGGACGGACAATTACACAGCAGGTGTTGTCACAACAAGGAGCATATATGACCATCAGCCACCAACCTTCTACCCCAGGACCCAGACCAGTTGGCCAGGCTGCTGCTGCCTCCACCTTCCACTACAGCATGGATTCCCTTACATGTCCCCAGACACCAATGCCAACCCCAGTATTACCCAAAGTCTCCTCACAAGTCATCTACCATGGTCAGCCCCATCTTCAACAACAACTGGAACAAGAACAATACCAGCAGTACCAGATGCAGTACCAACAACAACAACAATACCACCAACAACAACAACTCCACTTCCAATACCCACCACTCATGCGTCGATCTTCACCACCCATGCATCAGACCTCACCACCCATGCATCAGACCTCACCACCCATGCATCAAACCTCACCACCCATGCACCAAACTTCACCACCCATGCATCAGACTTCACCTCCCATGCACCAAACCTCACCACCCATGCAACAGCAAACCTCACCACCCATGCAACAGCAAACCTCACCACCAATGCGACAGACTTCACCACCCATGCAACAAGCCTCACCACCAATGCAACAGGCCTCACCACCAATGCAACAAGCTTCACCACCAATGCAACAGACTTCACCACCATTTGATAGGCAACAACCACAACAGGCACATGATGGACAATATTACGTTCAGCAGCAGCAGCAGCAGTATTGTTACCAGACAAGTCCCAATGAGTCCACTACTCCAGTCCCACCACCATATGCCAGCCTTGACCCTTCTACCCTCTACTCCATGCATCCAACAATTTATGAGGATGGTGCCAGGGCTGGACCTTCATACTCAGGTTAGTAAATATCTTCTATCATGTGCAATAGAAAGTAAAGGCTATTCCACCATCTCATATACTCAATACATTATGTTTTGTCATCCTTTTATAATTAGATACTAGTACAAAATACTTACTTTTTTGTTTCTTTGAATACATGTACTGAATTTATGAATTATTCCTTTACTTAGAAAAGGGTTAGTGGCTGTTTTACTGTGTTCTAGTAGTTACCATTGCATTATGATCATATACAGTAAAGTGGTTTGCAAGTAGACAATGAGGTGGGTTAAAATATTACTTAATTACCGTACTTTCAGAACTGGAATATTAAATGTCCTGTATTATTCCACAGAATGGTCACCAGGATCATCAGGCAGAAGTGAACAAGGACACTCTTAAACTATCAACACCACCACCACCACCTCCACCCTCCATCACTAACACTATCTTCCAGGACCTCTCATTTATCCACAGTTAACTCTCAGATAATAATTCTTTATCCACATTATGCAGACAGTTACCTCTCATGGCAGCCAAATGTGTGTGTGTGTGAGGGTAATATATGTCTGGTTCATTTGCAGGGTTTTTAACAGTCTTTTACAATCTACAGTATTGCATGTTATCCAGAGTTTAGTGGTTTAATTTCATACTATTTTCATATGTAGGAGTTAAAGTAGTTTATTCTTACTTTAATTCTTATTCAGTGCTTTGTCAGTCTTTAAGAACATTATTTTGCCGTTTTCATCATCTGACTCAAACTTGGTTGTGGCACATTCAGTGAATAATTCATAGCAAACCATAGTTACTTTAATATAGCTATGGTTATAATACTGTATATTAATGTAATAATCTCCTTATTACAACAAAGATCTCTGTTCTTTATTTATTGTTCTTAGTTGGAGGTCCATCTCATGTTTTGGGACCATAAATATCATACCCCCTGAGGTTGCTCCTAGTTTGTTTCCCTGTAATACAGTACAGGGAATTTCTAAGTCATTAATTTTAAGGGATATTCTTGATAATTTGTGGCTCCACAGAAGCTGTTCATCACTGTCATGAAATACAGTCATTCTATTTAATGACTTTGTCATTCTCATTTGTGATGCCCAGGGTAACAGTGACAAAATATACCCTCTCTTTTATACGAATTATGGAAAACTAGTCATTTACAAATTATTTCAGTGTATTTGCCCTGGGAAATCAAGTCTCAAGAAATTATTTAAGTACTAAGAACAGTTGATGAATTATAATTGTACAGTATACTGTACTGTACTGCTTTGAAGGAAAACTATCAAATAATTCCTGTACATACTTTTGCATTATCATAATCACAGTTATAGTGTATATAGTGTATATAATATCAATTAATAATGAACAAACCATATCAAAATGGCTTCCTTGTGAAGCTTAATCACAAAATGCTCATTTTCAACTAACATATCACTTTCATATTATGTACAGTACACAGATTTACAGACAATAACTTGTGAATATATTAAGGACACTTACCCTATCTAAGGTGTAAACTCAGACTCCTAGATTAGGTTGTTTGAGTATCTACCACTGTAACATATCATTATAATGAAGAGAGAGTCTAAACACCACAAAAATAAGGGAAAGTGAAGCAAAATATCCTGGGTACTGACATCCAAAAGTTGAGGGTTTGCTGGGGTTGTAAGTTAACAGCCAGATTATCTCTCTTCATTATATTATTACAGTATAGTTAGTGCTACCTACAGTAGATCTCACATTCTGGGGATCAGGAGTCAGTTTTTGGTTGAAGTATCTGGTCTACAAGTAGTGAACAATGCAGGTTAATGACGTGTTCGGATTAGGAAAGTTATATAAGACTCTTCATTACTGATTTGGTGGAATTATTACTGTATTAAAATCTTAACATTTTCATGAGGGAAGGGATTACCACTGTGTAACAGATTATTACCCGAATCAATCTTTACAAAATTTTATATCAATAGAGATAAGAAAAAATAGTGTTTGCCTCAATATTGTTTGGACTACATGGATGGATATGAATTATTGTCTGCATCTGTACAATAGATTCATATCAATATTAACATACACAAGATACAATATTATATCCATATCAGCAAATAAACGCAGACCTTCATAATTCATTCATGTCTACCTCGTTCAGGTCTCGTTGTACAGTATTACATTTAAGTCTTAAGGCCGATTTCACAGTACAGTAGCTGCTAAATGTTGGGTTCCTCCCCAAGCACACTTTTCAATCTTTACTACCACCACTTAGTCCAGTATTGTGACTCACCACAGCTATCATGAGATTAATTAATAGTGGTACAGGAAACTCTCATTATACATAGTTGAACTGAATATTATACAGTGTATGTCTCCTTCTGTAGGGTGACATTCTACAGTACTGATACTGTATAATCATTATCCTGACTGTGTACAGTATACTGTACTAAAGTCTTGGTGGAAATTAATGCCTTCATATATCTACTTTTCATCAAGATAAGATCATAAAGTATATGGTTTCATTAGACATAAACCTTCTCACACCCATGTCCTATTATTACATGGCATACATTTCATACCCACTACCCAAGTGTACAAAGAGAGTTTTCTGTAACATAGTTCAGTCATGAAAATAACTGTGAAGTCCAATCACTGGTCCACTTCCTTTTGCTCAGGTGCTTGCAGGTTCACTGTGAAATCGACCTTCATTATCCTGGTCATAAATGTACTGTGTCTTACTTGGCACTGCTACTAACCACCTCTTGCTTTTCCCTGTCTTATGGTGGTGTCACACCAATTACATGTGAGAAGCCCCCTGCTGGATATGTCATAGTTGTCAGTAAAACCAGCACCTACATTGTGGACAACTATACCTTGTGTTTACCTACAGTTTTTATACTGAAATCTTACAAAAAATAAAAATAAAATGTTACTGTAATTGGACGTCCGCTCCTGTGGCCAGCATTTGTTCACCAGTGCTGTTCATTACCATATAAATGTTTTTTAACTTGAAATTATCAGAAGGTTGCTTCTACCATGTATGATACTACATATTGTAGGTATTGATACAAATATTGTAGTCTCTCAAGGGTACTTCTCACTTGTTAGCCTTTCTGTGACACCTGTGATATCTTGCTACGTGTTACCTTAAGTGTTTCTCTGTTTGTCTGTGTGTTTGCTGTGCATACACACATCAATAATCTTCCATAGGTTACCATTACTACTGCAGGAAAAATCTATTAAATCTTATTATTACTGTACCTCTGTGGTATTCTGAAATGGTTATCCACAATTTTTATAAAATCTAGTTTAATGTTTAACATACTGTAATTATAAAAATCATCTAGTTTCTGTCAAATTTGTTATTTCAAAATTTACACAGTAGATAAATATTACAAAAATAGTCCTAAAATTTCTAGTGTAACACTGTATACATTAATAGATTTTAAAGAAATTATTGTACTGTATACATTATCAAGAAATGTTAAAATTACCAGTGCAATAAATTAGCATCCCAGGATCAAAATAATCAGGAGTTGCCTTCAAAATGTGAGCTTAAATTAGAATTACAATACATATCAATTAGTCTATTTTTTATATTATTATAAAATTAATTAACTGCAGTTACTATGTTCAGTGTTTCATGTGTCCAGTAAAGTAGTAGCATATTAATACATATTCTTTTAAAAGTTTTTTTTTATAGGTTTAAAGTTTGTTATACAAGACAAAATATATAGTACATATCCATATATACTTTGTACAATATGTAAACTTAAGATTACATGAAATAAATTTTCTACAAGAGTATGTAGGTATGTTTCATCCTACTCTTATCCCCTTTGAAAACAGTACTGTATAAAATATATTAAGGGACCTTGTGTTGTAGTCAGAAAATTGGATATAAAGGAGTCCCTCAATTATTGCCATGAAACACACACACCTATATGGAAGGAGCTTGTTGCGTGGAATGGTCAGGAGGAATCAGAAGTCTCCAATTATCATACACAAGCACAGGGTCCTTAATATGATGCCTATTGAGAGGATAGTGATATAATGAGGAATGATGCAATGCTTGTGAAATTGATGGAAAGATATGTAGTGAAGAGTTGCAACAACATTGATGGTGTGGTACAGAAGTATTTTGTAGTCTATGTAGCCCTCTAAACACAACACAAATCACCTATTCGTATACTGTTGTTTTCTGACATTGTTTGAAGGAATCAATAGCCCTTTAATTCACACACAGATGATGCCATTATTTGCTATATTTGAAATTGATGTCCAAATCTCCCAGGTTCTTTTTGATCCATTGGTCTATTTTGTGTTCCTGTTCCGTGGTGTACTTACCCTTCCAGGACCCAACCTCACCTGAAGACACAAAGCAAACATTATTATAAATACATTACTAATAATGAAATGATCAAACAAAATACAGTATCATAAATAATATTATAAGCCTCCTTTTACTTCCTGCTGTTGAATTACTCAGTATTATAACTATAACTACTGTATGTACAGTATCTATAGAATGAGAAAATAATGTGTAACTTATTATTAATTAATATTACAGTAAGTTACACATGTTTTTATTGGTACAGTTAATGATGATACATTATAACCCACATCTCCCAGGAATAGAAAATTAATCCCTTCCCCAAACGAGGGTTGTCATTCAATAAGCCTACATGAGTGTTTATAGGCTATATGTATTTTAAATTGAACACTTGTAAAGTGATAATTATCTTGAAGGGATATAATTGTACAATACTTACCTTTCCTAAAGAAGCCTCCATCTTTGTTGGTAATATCAAGGTTAAAAAACATATTAGCACCATCACCCAGTAAGTTGCCGCGGGCCTTCATCTCAGAGAAACTCGTGTAGTGGGAAATCTGATAAGATAAACAGTAATGTATCTTCTATGTTAAGTGATATTCAGTTAAAACTAGTGTAGTGGGAAATCTGGTAGGATAAACAGTAATGCATATTCTATGTCAAGTGATATTCAGTTTAAACTCGTGTAGTTGAAAATCTGGTAGGATAAACAGTAATGCATATTCTATGTCAAGTGATATTCAGTTTAAACTCGTGTACTGTAGTGGGAAATCTGGTAGGATAAACAGTAATGCATATTCTATGTCAAGTGATATCAAGTTTTAAAATAACCATTATTTTCGTAATAGTACATTTTATGAGTGTAAGAGAGAAGTTTGTCAACACTTACATTCTTTAGAACATTTTATGAGTGTAAGAGAGAGAAGTTTAACAACACTTACATTCTTTAGCTGCTCCTCCGTCAGTTTGGTGTTGAGGAAGTTATTGAGTTTGTTGAGTTCTTCCATGTTGTTGTTCTTGAGGTCTTCAAAGAACATAAAGTGTAAGTTGGGATGATTACGTTGCTTCCACGCCTCCTTCAGGTGCAGCCAGTATGGTCCGTAGATGACTGGAAAGATATTATTTATTCCACTAAAAACATGGCCATTCATTTTATATAAAGAGTAATCTGCTGTCTGTTAATAGGTACTGACTACTGACTCCTCTAAACTATAGCAAGACTTTCGGACCACTATACAACAGAAATGATTGACGATACCATGGCATCTGGCGACGTAACAGCCAAGGTCATATACCAACTACAACAGGAAACACTCTACTGCTGCTGGATACAAGTTAGGGGATCTGAGTGAAATACAGCAAAGTTTAGTGATCTGGCAGAAAGAAATGTAAGGGGTGCGTTTTTAAAATCAATCCTGGAACAAAGTGGTTAAAATGTAATGTTCTTACAATCATCATCCAGGAAGTACTGCACAAAGTCGTCGAAAGTGCCCGTGTAGTTGTGGTTCTTGAAGATGCGGGAATGATGGAAGAAGGAAACGATGATATCCTTAGGGTTCCTAGCCATATACACCACCTAAGACACAACACAATCAGTGATATTTGGCCATGAAGTGTAAGGCAAAAGTTTTGTCATCCTTCTGTCACATAATTATTTACATGCAACGAATCACAGTGAAAGAAACAAATCTAGGTAGGCCTACTGTAGAATTATTTCGTTATGTAGGTCTACAGATGTTTTCACCAGTTTTCTAGATACATGTGAAAGTGTTGAATCCCAGAGATTTGTAAGATGATATTCATCTTTTGACGAGTAAAACAACTGTGACTCATGTCCATAACCAATATAAAACACTTTCATTACCCCCAGGCAACTTCAATCAACCCTTGTCACTACACAGGTTGGCTTTCAACTTTCTCTGCTTGGTGAATGGTGACGCTGGGCAACACGGGGAAAAAATATATAAGCCTACTGCATTTATTATGGCTCTTAATTAACGGTATAAACCCATACAGAGAAAATATGTAACCTTCGCCGACAGTCACTAAGCAAAATATTTACTGGTTCTGCTTAACTTTTAATATACTTTATACATCACAACTGTATATTTAAAAAAATTAGGTGTTCCATTTGCTGACTTCATGAAAAACGAAGACAGATACATAGAAGGATTTTCCATCAGCAGAATTACATAAGCAGTTCCATCATATATATTTGTAACAATACAAAGTCTAACCTTAGAAGTATCGAGGAGATTCTGTGGGAGCAGTGAGAGTGAAAGGTGTGTCTTTATGGTGCGAGGGTCAGGGGCACATTCAGCCATTTGTAGGAACACACCGTCAGCAGGATCACTCCCTGGACACATCATTTGGAAACCTTTCATCAATGGGTGGTCAGGTTTGATTTCCGGGAGCTTCTTACTCTTGAGCAAAGTGTCCATCCTATAGAGTGGACAAGGTACTGTACAGTTACCCTCAGGATATCGTATACACCACTGTGATATCAAGGGCTTGTAACTACTACAAAATGTAGTTCATTAGTTTCCTAACACCAAATATATACATGGCACATGTGTTCATAGTACAGACAAACACACAATAAAATCATACGTGATGCAAATGTCACCGAAAACCACACCCGAATATCCAGTTTCTATCCTCGGGTGATGAGTCTCATACATAAGCTGACAGACAGATTATAGACAGAAAGATACATAGATACACAATTACTCAGATAAATACTGTGTTTGTTGACATGAGCAGACATAAAGATACATAGATACATATAAATACTTCGTTTGTTGACATCATATATAGACATGAAGACAAAAACAGTGTTTGTTGACATACTCTATAAAGGAGACTCTAGCATTGACTGGAGCCTTTGCCATAGGATTGTCAAGGTTTGGGTTGTTCCTCATGGTCCACACCACCTCCTGCAGCCACGTGGTTCCACACTTTGGGTATGTCACCAGTAACACGTCCTTCTCATGAAGCTGTATACACACACATAAACACTAATGTAAACCGGTATAATACTTGGATATAATGATTATATATGTATATAATTATGTAACGTCACTAAATCTCGTAACAATACTAATCAGTCTTGTAACCAACTAATTTTTCTAATAATAACTTCATTACAGTTCTTGTACACTCGGATACCATTGTTTCTAGCCCACCTGAGTCGAAGCCCGAAATCTGATTCTGAAGCAGGCGGTTTCTGGACGACAGGTCACCAAACTCCTCCATTAATTGGAAATGTGTGTAGCTTCGTGATGGTTTGGGTGGGCTGTCGTCCAGAAACCGCCTGCTTCAGATCTCGAGCTTCGACTCCAGTGGGCTAGATACTATGGTATCCGAGTGTACTTGTCAAACAACTTTACAATGTAGGATCAAATCAATTATTTGTTGTGAAAATATTCACCTTAAAATGATAATATTTGTCAGCATATTGGATGAATGTAGTTGGGAAGAGCCATCTACCGGGAGTAAGGCGCACCAAACCTTCAGTATATCCCTCCCAGTCTTTCTCCTGACGGGCCAACTCCTCCCCCTCCAGATGGGTAACCTCGTGGCCACTAGCCAGGGACGTGGTGGTAAGATCAGAACACATGGTCGGCTTGGTGGCAGGCAACAATATTATGGCTAGAAGGAGAGGGTTACAAAATATTAGGTCCGTCAGCAGCAAAATGAATGTGTAGTAATTCTTTTAGTTATTTGGTTACATGGTCTAGAATACTATACTATACTATACTATAAAAAAAAAACATTTTTATAAAAATAAAAATTCTAAAAAAAAAAAAATTATAATTTTTTTTTTTATACAAAACAAAATAAAAATAAAATTATAAAACAATAATAATACCACACTCAAGTTAAAGAGAATACAAAACTCTTACAATAATTTCACACCACGTAACCCTACACTAACAATAACAATAATAACTAATTATAATCAGAGTTCTCGTAATACACTCGTAAGACACCAGTAATACACTCGTAAGACACCAAACTTAATAATAATAATACTTAAGCGAATTAATGCCAGTCTGATACAATTAGTCCAGTTACAGAAGGGGGAGAAATGGGCCTCACACAGAACACTTAAATTTGAGAAATACTGGAAGAATGACACTGAGCACCGGCTTTTCTCGCGATATATACTCTTTGAGAAACCTACGTCAGAACCACAACACTAAAGGATTGGCTATCTTGTAAACTTGTAATGATCCTTGATTGGTGCAGACGGCCCAATATGTTAAAGAGGGAATCTGGAGCTTCATAACACACTGTACACTCAAAAACCGACCAGGTCTTGGTCTCTCCTCGCATCCTTTTCGGGGTCGAACCAGGCAACGAGCAGTTGTGGTGTGATGGAGGTCTTCCCGTCCCGTAACATATATATAAAAAAAAATTATATAAAAATAATTATTTATATAATAAAAAAAATTTATATAAACAAAATTTTTGTCCTGATCCCTTGGCACGATGAATTGCAACTAGCCAAGCTTTGATGATTTGAACAAATGTGTGTTGTAGGGAGACGCACAGTTATTGTTCAAAGCTAGGCTGTTTGCGATTCATCTTGCCAGGGGATCGGGACACAATTTCTGACCGCGAGTGTACAATAGTAAACATGAACATCCCTGCTCTACCACTCAAAGGTAACTCACTAATAACAAACAACCAGTGTACAATAGTAAACATGAACATCACCTGCTCTATACCACACAAAGGTAACTCACTAATAACAAACAACCAGTGTACAATAGTAAACATGAACATCACCTGCTCTATACCACACAAAGGTAACTCACTAATAACAAACAACCAGTGTACAATAGTAAACATGAACATCACCTGCTCTATACCACACAAAGGTAACTCACTAATAACAAACAACCAGTGTACAATAGTAAACATGAACATCACCTGCTCTATACCACACAAAGGTAACTCACTAATAACAAACAACCAGTGTACAATAGTAAACATGAACATCACCTGCTCTATACCACACAAAGGTAACTCACTAATAACAAACAACCAGTGTACAATAGTAAACATAAACAAAGCTTCTGAGAGTGTTTCTAGTATGGAATATTGTGTGTTTACTGTGAGGTGTGTAGTGGATGAGTAAGAGCGGTATACATATTCACGAACTGTACTCCACTATCGCACCAGGCTATTTACGCGGCTGGTGTGACAGTGTGGTACTGTTCGTGAATATGTTACCCGGAGTTGCTCTAGACCAGACGACAGGAAATGTGAATTAAGGTGTGAACCAAATCTAATACTTAGAATTGGGATGTGAAGTGGTGTAGGTTAAGTCATAACAGATGGTACTGTACCAGGCAGGACTCCTACCAGTTAAATGCAGAACTTGGCAAAGTGTTGATCGGATTTTGTGAAGCCATGTCAGGTTTTCTTTTCGTAAGTACTTACTTGTTGGAACGTATGGAGGAATAGACGTCCTTTCTCCTCAGTGACGCTGCCACTACTAACTCGTATAGTTCATCTCTATAGTCTATAGTCTAGCGAGAGCTGCGAGACACAGGACGCGAGAGGCAGTGTGTCGGAGAAAGTAACCTTGTGCTGTCTTGAAGAGTTGGAGAGTGTGTAGGTATAATGTACAGTCGGCGGCAAAAGTCCTGTCGCCTCACTTGCTTCACAGAGACGCACAGTGTTCATGAACTCGAGAAATACACATGTTTTCTACACCTAATAATCTCGAGTCTATGAACATGCGTGCCTCGGTGAAGCAAGTGAGGCGACAGGACTTTTGCCGCTGACTATACATACAGTATACTCTATATCCTCACCAACAAAAATGCTGTCGCCTCACACAGTACTTCTTAAAGAAAATATATGGGATAATAAGAGAATAAACATACATTCACCATGAAAAATTATAATATCCAGAACCATTATTGATAAACATCTTGAGTAGCCTACTTCAGTTTACAAGTTACCGTAGTGGTTATATCAATACAACATATCTATTACCTTGATGATCTGTGTTGTTGCTGTGTTGTGGATTCACACCAAGAAGTTACAGTGTCATTCATACCTCATCAAACAGGAAGGTTAAATAAAAACATTGGCGTCTTGGCCATTCAAAGTTTCTTTGTTGCATGACACTGACGTAACCTTGAGATTCGCGTGGGTGCAGAAAATTTAAATAAAATGGTATGTTATCAGTTTTATAATAATATATTAGTATAACATGTATACATCCTACTCCATGTCTCACTAACACTTTACACGTAGTGGGTTGTATGGTTACTTTATAACTAGATCGGCTTTAATTCATTTAGTAGAACAGCATGAAGTTGTAACTGTGCCTGGTATGGGGATGATTAGTGCCAAACTGACGTCTGTCCTTGAGTAGACCCTAAGGCTACTGAACCGTGTGTCCTAGTGAGTGTGTAAGTGGTGCAATTTTACGATTAGTGTGTAAGTGGTGCATTGCTATGATAAGTCAGCACTCTTTATCATCCCAGATACAAACACTGCAAGGGCTCTATCAAACTCCACTCCACTCATTGTTGTGATAAGTCATGCAGTACTCTTTTTCAACCCAGATATAAACACAGGCTGGACCACAACCAACTCCACTCTACTCATTGTTGTGATAAGTCATGCAGTACTCTTTTTCAACCCAGATACAAACACAGGCTGGGCTAAAACCAACTCCACTCCACTCATTGTTGTGATAAGTCATGCAGTACTCTTTTTCAACCCAGATATAAACACAGGCTGGGCTACAACCAACTCCACTACACTCTAACTAACTACGCACCAAAACTTTAAATAGACGGGGCTGCTCGGTCAGACAGCTTGAGAAACTTCAACAAATTTAAATATAATCTTCAGCAGACCATGATGTATGCTGGCACGCACTCTCTCTCAGCTTGTGAAGGTTCCAGGCAGGATCCTACGAGCATTAAAGGTCTTACAGACTTTCACTTCCTTCACTTTCTGTATTGTCATTGCTCTTCTTTCGTTTCAGTCTTTCACTTCCTTCATCCGCGCAGCTCTGTGTTGTTATTGCTCGTATTTCGTTCCCATCTTTAAGGTGGTACAGTAATTCACTTTTGTTACATTGAAGTGCCATGATTCCTCCAAATATGCCAGGAAACAGGATCAGATGAACAAAAATAATGGTGTTCTGTTGCTTGGAATAATTTGGGGGAATCAATTACTCCAGATTTGCCAACACTGTACTTCCCCCTTAATACTCGTACTAATAATCAAATAATTCATATGCATCCATAGTTTGTCTCGCACTTCGAATGATTATGTAATAGAATTAATGCACAGAATTGTATGCAGGGTTTTGTTTCGACGTAAACAAACCTTCAGCAGTCACCATAAGACCAAAGGAAGGAAAACAGTCTGTTGTTGTTCACTTGTACATTTGATATACGGTACAGTGATTAATTAAAGATTATGTACGCGCGTGCTATTTAGGATCATTATATGTACGCGCATGCTATTTAGGATCATTATATGTACGCGACTGCTATTTAGGATCATTATATGTACGCGCATGCTATTTAGGATCATTATATGTACGCGACTGCTATTTAGGATCATTATATGTACGCGCATGCTATTTAGGATCATTATATGTACGCGCATGCTATTTAGGATCATTATATGTACGCGCATGCTATTTAGGATCATTATATGTACGCGACTGCTATTTAGGATCATTATATGTACGCGCATGCTATTTAGGATCATTATATGTACGCGCATGCTATTTAGGATCATTATATGTACGCGCATGCTATTTAGGATCATTATATGTACGCGACTGCTATTTAGGATCATTATATGTACGCGCATGCTATTTAGGATCATTATATGTACGCGCATGCTATTTAGGATCATTATATGTACGCGACTGCTATTTAGGATCATTATATGTACGCGCATGCTATTTAGGATCATTATATGTACGCGCATGCTATTTAGGATCATTATATGTACGCGCATGCTATTTAGGATCATTATATGTACGCGACTGCTATTTAGGATCATTATATGTACGCGCGTGTTATTTAGGATCAGGTGTGCTGGTGTAGTGGTGATTGAGGTGGTGGTGGTGGTGGTGATTGAGGTGGTGGTGGTGGTGGTGATTGAGGTAGTGGTAGTGGTGACTGAGGTGGTGGTGATTGTGTTGATGGTGATTGAGGTGGTGATTGTGTTGATGGTGATTGTGTTGATGGAGATTGTGTTGATGGTGATTGAGGTGGTGATTGTGTTGATGGTGATTGTGTTGATGGAGATTGAGGTGGTGATTGTGTTGATGGTGATTGTGTTGATGGAGATTGTGTTGATGGTGATTGAGGTGGTGATTGTGTTGATGGTGATTGTGTTGATGGAGATTGAGGTGGTGATTGTGTTGATGGTGATTGTGTTGATGGTGATTGTGTTGATGGAGATTGTGTTGATGGTGATTGAGGTGGTGATTGTGTTGATGGTGATTGTGTTGATGGAGATTGAGGTGGTGATTGTGTTGATGGTGATTGTGTTGATGGAGATTGAGGTGGTGATTGTGTTGATGGTGATTGTGTTGATGGTGATTGTGTTGATGGTGATTGTGTTGATGGTGATTGAGGTGGTGATTGTGTTGATGGTGATTGTGTTGATAGTGATTGAGGTGGTGATTGTGTTGATGGTGATTGTGTTGATGGAGATTGTGGAGGTGCATGGAGTTGATGGTGATGAAGTAAATATATATATAGTGGTGATGGTGATGAGTGAGTGGTGATAGAGTGGCAATATTTTCACACACACACACTCACACCTCTTCATTAATTTCCTCTCTCTCTTTCTCTCTCTCTCTCTCTCTCTCTCTCTCTCTCTCTCTCTCTATATATATATATATATATATATATATATATATATATATATATATATATATATATATATAGAGAGAGAGAGAGAGAGAGAGAGAGAGGGAGGAAATGAATGAAGAGGTGTGTGTGTGAAAATATTGCCACTCTATCACCACTCACTCTCGTCATTCTCACACTATAGTCACCGTTGTTGTGTCGGCGGGGAAGGGGATGGGGTACCCGTCGGTCTGTATTTGTCCACCGTATCACTTAACACCTGATAGTGGCTACTGACCCAGCATGGTCACAGGCTCACAATTTTCAAGGGTCAAATGCTCTCCTAAACTTAATCACAACTTCCACATAATAAATCAACATTTTCCGTATGAACCAATGCATGTATCAACACAGCTTTAATATCATTGAGCTCGTCTCAGCGTCACTGTTCACTGTGTCAATTTTCACAAACTTTCACACTGTTTTCACCACAAAACACAAACCCTAAACACAGAGCCACCCACACACGCACACACGTACTACTACTACTACTACTACTACTACTACTACTACTACTACTACTACTACTACTACTACTACTACTACTACTACTACTACTACTACTACTACTACTACTACTACTACTACTACTACTACTACTACTACTACTACTACTACTACTACTACTACTACTACTACTACTACTACTACTACTACTACTACTACTACTACTACTACTACTACTACTACTACTACTACTACTACTACTACTACTACTACTACTACTACTACTACTACTACTACTACTACTACTACTACTACTACTACTACTACTACTACTACTACTACTACTACTACTACTACTACTACTACTACTACTACTACTACTACTACTACTACTACTACTACTACTACTACTACTACTACTACTACTACTACTACTACTACTACTACTACTACTACTACTACTACTACTACTACTACTACTACTACTACTACTACTACTACTACTACTACTACTACTACTACTACTACTACTACTACTACTACTACTACTACTACTACTACTACTACTACTACTACTACTACTACTACTACTACTACTACTACTACTACTACTACTACTACTACTACTACTACTACTACTACTACTACTACTACTACTACTACTACTACTACTACTACTACTACTACTACTACTACTACTACTACTACTACTATATGACATAATATAAATACAGTTAAATAATAATAATCACTGTTCAACACTTCAAGGGTTAATAGCCTTACTAGATACCATATAATTATATAGATTTAACGTTCCCGTCCACGTCCGCCCTTTAATGAATAAAATGATATGACTGCACCACCCACCGTGGTCATAGAAGGTTAAATATATATAAGGTACCATATAGTACGTGGTTACTAAGAAGTGATCACAGATTTCAGGCATGAACACTACACATTAGGGAAATCACTAGTGGCAGAAATATACATGGGACCACTGTAACGGGATCATTACACAATACCAGAGTACCGTAGTGAACTTATAAGAAACACTTATCCCACACCCTATTGTAATAATTAAACACAAGAAAATACTTCCCAACACAATTATCTGCACTGAAGGGAGAGGAGAGTGTGTGTGTGTGTGTGTGTGTATGCTGTGATGGTTTAACTCTGACTCTGTCTGAACTATTACTGATGAAAGCTGGTAGGTTCTCACCGACGCCAACTTTGTACAACATTGGCAGGCACAAAATTATCTACAAGAAACAGTATTCACACACCTTCTCTTTATAAAAGCAACACAACACCCCATTCTATTAAACACATTATTGAAGACTGTAATACACACAAACACACTCACCAACAACACAACACCCCATTCTATTAAACACATTATTGAAGACTGTAATACACACAAACACACTCACCAACAACACAACACCCCATTCTATTAAACACATTATTGAAGACTGTAATACACACAAACACACTCACCAACAACACAACACCCCATTCTATTAAACACATTATTGAAGACTGTAATACACACAAACACACTCACCAACAACACAACACCCCATTCTATTAAACACATTATTGAAGACTGTAATACACACAAACACACTCACCAACAACACAACACCCCATTCTATTAAACACATTATTGAAGACTGTAATACACACAAACACACTCACCAACAACACAACACCCCATTCTATTAAACACATTATTGAAGACTGTAATACACACAAACACACTCACCAACAACACAACACCCCATTCTATTAAACACATTATTGAAGACTGTAATACACACAAACACACTCACCAACAACACAACACCCCATTCTATTAAACACATTATTGAAGACTGTAATACACACAAACACACTCACCAACAACACAACACCCCATTCTATTAAACACATTATTGAAGACTGTAATACACACAAACACACTCACCAACAACACAACACCCCATTCTATTAAACACATTATTGAAGACTGTAATACACACAAACACACTCACCAACAACACAACACCCCATTCTATTAAACACATTATTGAAGACTGTAATACACACAAACACACTCACCAACAACACAACATACACTCTCTGAGGGCACTGTGGGAAAGCCTGGTTCAGGCCATAACCTTCATCAGGAGCTCAGGGCTGCTCGGCCAGACACCTTCACCAACTTCAACAACAACAAAAAATAGAGTCCAACTCAAGTACAGTATGTAGGTTAAGTTTTCTTTTCTCCACATCCTGATAATCAAGACAAACAATGTGTAGTTGTTTGTTTGTCTATACAGTATACAGTACAGGTTTATATAAGGGCAAAGCATCTGCATTCGTGACGCATTTCAAATTTGTTTTGCATATAAAATGATATTTGAGATAACCCAATCACTACATTGTGTAGGCATATCTATCTACACAGGAATAAATCCAATTGCAGTACTAATTAAATTTAAGTAATTTTCATAGTTATCAATTCGGTTATCTACATGCAACATGTATCAATATTATACATTTAATTTGTTCCCACCAGTACATAAATTCCTTTCATAATTAAATCATTTATATATTTTCATAATAAAAATGGCTTTGAATTTAATGTAGTCTTTAAAGAATTTACATTTGACAAACACACACCTATATACATACATATACACACACACCTATATGGAAGGAGCTTGTTTGTTTCGTGGCATGGTCAGGAGGAATCAGAAGCCTCCAAGTCTCTCTCTCATACAAACACACACACAAACTCTCTCTCACTTACTACATTTGGTCAAACTTTTTAGTCCATTTCATCTTCTGGATTGTTCTGCTATGGTAATGAGGTATTGGATATGTTAATTATTAATAATTTACTACATCATCTGGATTGTTCTGCTATGGTAATGAGGTATTGGATATGTTAATTATTAATAATTTACTACATCATCTGGATTGGTCTGCTATGGTAATGAGGTATTGGATATGTTAATTATTAATTATTTACTACATCATCTGGATTGTTCTGCTTTGGTAATGAGGTATTGGATATGTTAATTATTAATAATTTACTACATCATCTGGATTGTTCTGCTATGGTAATGAGGTATTGGATATGTTAATTATTTATATAATTAGTTGGCAGTAAATAAATAACAGTTTATGAGTAATATGTTACTTCCAACTGCTCCTTGTACTGTAGCTGATTGGGACTCTCTACAAGGATGTATTTCTCACCAAGTCAAGTAATAATGCACCACTTGTAAAGGCCTCCATAGACTATCATTAATGCCTGCACAAACTAGGTGACTGTGCAATCATTTAAATTTGCCACAAACTAGCAAGAATACTGAGCAGTCACCACACATTATCATGCATCACTGTACAAGCGTGTGATTGACGAAAAGCTTGTTGGATATTGTTCAGTCATTTCTGCAAACCATCAATCACACACACCAAGGCTTTCTTGTTCTTTTTCATTCTCTTTTCTTTCTCCTTTCTTCTTGGATTTAACTAAAGTCCAACCATCGGTGTCATCCTCCTCATCTGGAGAGAGATTTGAAGAGAGGGTGGAGTGTTTATCACTGTCCTCGTTGACTTGAGAGGTATCTGCAACCGAGGCTTCAGGTTCTGCAGTGTCAATATCAGATGCGATTGCAATTGAAGTCTTTTCTTGAAAGATACTGTTGTCAGTGTTGCCAGAGTTTGTAACTGTTACGTTTCTCTTGGTAGAAGTGGTGGACTCACTGTCATTCCTATGTAGAGTGGCAGTAGGTTGACCCTCATCATCCATATCCAGGCCAGGGTTGTTTCTGGTCCTCATTCAACAAAGATGTTAGTAGAGACAAGATAGGAAAGTGATAGTGCTCATAGGCCTGCCTAATACTGTGCACCTAGCCCTGGGTGTTGCCTCCCCCTCACACGGAGGTCGCAGGAGGTACCGTAAGGAAAGCACAGCCTCGCCCAACAGAGTGGGAGCCTAGCCCTATATTATAGTAGCCTATCAGCAGTTTGCCTGTCTGTTACCACTAGTTTCCACCCTGTTCTAAAACAGACCCTATAAAGGTTAGACCCTACTTGGTCTTTACCTTCAAGGTTCAAGTCCCTAGTATTCGGTAACAGACAATCTATGGCGGTGTGAGCAGAAAAACAGAGGAGAAAGTAAGGGATGGAGATATGTAGTAAGTTAGATAATTAGAAATATAATTACCAAGTAGGTATATGTTAGTGTGAGGAAGACATAGATTAAGAATAAGAATAAATGCTAGGAAAGTTGAGACATGTATCCGTTATATATTAAATGAGTGAGTGAGTGAGGAAATGAGGGTGGAAGGAGGCGGGATAGGGTGGGTGGGGTAGTGTTTATAACTTTATATGAAGAAAAGATATATAAGGATGGTTATGAATACGAGATATCAAGTAGGTACTGTATATGTTAGTGTGAGGAAGATATAGATTAAAAATAAGAATAAAAGCTAGGAAAGATGAGAAATGTATCAATTAATATTAAATTAGTGAGGGACTGAGGGTGGAGAGGCGGGATAGGGTAGGGTTGGGTGGGGGTAGAGTTTAAATGAAAGAAAGGATATAAGGGTAGTTATGAAAGCGAGATGTTTGTGAAAGGAACGGGATGCTTTGGACTATTGGTGGTGGTGATGGTGGTCAACAACACACGTTTTATTTCCTCCCTAGACATCTGTGAGAGGCACTTGTCAAATATTATCGTTTCCCTGGCTGCTGCTGCTGCTGCTGCTGCATGGAGTAGGTCCTACACTATACTTTACCCACATTACACACATTATTTTCTCGTTTCTTGTTAATTAATGGGATATAATAAACCCCTAATTAAAGATATTGTCCCCTTCATCTCAAGCAATATACCCCGACAGAGCTTGTAGAAATAGAACAAAAAATGTTCAAGGATATTATACCTTTGGTGTCTATTGCTGTTTGTCTATCTGAAAAATTCACCAGTGTAAGGGATAGCCAAAACATTGATGCCACATTCATTCCCTGCAGACAGTGTGAGGGCAATGCAACCGGCATGCAACATTAATCTCACGTATTCTACTCCAACACCAAAAAATGCTGAAACCATACCAAACACAAACACAAACGTATTACCGTGAAAAAAGAGTGAAATATAACCAAATGTATACAACGTACAGACTGTTATATGAAAAAAGTTATTATTTATCCTTCCGTTGACGACTTCTATACAACTAGATGGCCACCTCATCTAACACATACAATACCTTTACCAACATTAGTAACGTCACAATCCAACCAACCTCAATTTTCAACCTCATTCTTTCCAATAAATTATATCCCCTAAAATAATAACAATTCCTGATCTTTCTTGACTTGAATTCACCGTAGGTTAATCACATGTGGGTTTTATTAACGTGCAATTATCCTATGAAGCTTGTTCAAAATTCATCCCAATGTATTACGGTATATCTATCTTCACAAAAAGAAAAAAAAAAAAAAACTTGATTTAAATCATTATACACACACACACACATAAAACTCACCACAACTAGGACAAAAAATAATAGTATACAGCATTAAGAAACGAACACAAACAAGACACATAAATTGGAGAGAGTCTGGGAAACAGGGGTGGCCATTAATTAATATCCTTCTGGACCAACAAACCCACAACTCGAAGTAAGTGGAAAATCATCTGCCTTACACTTTCCCCTCCACCTCCACCAGTCCTCTATACCTCCCATCACTCAATCTCTTTTTATCTCACTTTTTTTTTTTTTTTTTTTTTTTTTTAACATTGTATTCAGTTCCTTTCAGTCATTCCACCCCTACTCATTCTTCCCATTATTGTTCTTCACTCTTTATTTAATTTCTTCACTTTTCACTTAAAATCTTCACTTTTCCCTTATTTTCTTTCACTCTTCACTCAACATATACACTTAACATTCAACAACACATGTAAAAAGGTCCCTTCAGTCCTTTCTTTCGTTTTTCCATTATAGTTTCCCTGGACCTTCCTTCGTTCCTTTCTACATCTTTATTCTCATTTCCCACACTACCATATTTCTTTTTTTATATTTCTATACATCAGGTTTCCCTACATTTATCTCTATATAGCCTGCATTTTTTTTTTTTTTTAGTTTTAATCCCTCACTGACAGTATAGTAATCACCTCTCAATACTCACTCTCTCTTCTCAAATCTTTTTATCGTAACTGCTTTTTTTATTACGTCTATTTCCTATACCATAATAAATTATTCTCTTTATCTTTAAACTCCTTCCATTCCTTCCTAATAATGTCCTACCTCTCTTGTTCTCTCTATCTCTTCCCTCCCATTCTCACTGACCCACCAATATATGTTTTCACTAAGGCCACCACCACTCTTCATCTCTATATATTTAAAGGTTGACATTCCAATCCTTTTTATGGGAAGCTTCAAGAAAGGGAGCTGGATGAGTTACATATCTGTATACAAGTATATCTATCTATCTAGTGATATATCATAATCACTTAGTGAGGACAAACGTGAGGTACAAATAGAAACATTATGAAAACTCGATACAATGGAAGAAAGTGTAGGAGAGAAGAATGGAGAAAGACCCTGCAGGTCGACCATCATTGACACCTGCAGGTCGAGCATCATTGGCCCCTGCGGGTCGAGCGTCATTGCAGGTCGAGCGTCATTGACCCCCGCAGGTCGAGCGTGATTGCGGGTCGAGCGTCATTGACCCCCGTGGGCCGAGCGTTATTGCGGGTCGAGCGTCATTGACCCCAGCGGGTCTAGCATTATTGACCCCGCGAGTCGAGCGTCATTGACCCCCGCGGGTCGAGCGTTATTGCGGGTCGAGCGTCATTGACCCCCACGGGTCGAGCGTCATTGACCCCCGCAGGTCCAGCGTCAAGGCCCCCGCGGGTCCAGTCTCAAGGCTCCTGTGGGTCAAGCTTCAAATACCCAGGCGGGTCCAGTCTCAAGACCCTTGCGGGTCGAGCATCACAGACCGCCGCAGGTCGAGCATCACAGACCCCCGCGAGTCGAGCATCACAGACCCCCACAGGTCAAGCGTCATAAACCCCCACGGGTCGAGCATCAGACCCCCGCAGGTCGACATCATTGACCCCCGCGGGTCGAGCGTTATTGCGGGTCTAGCGTCATTAACCCCCGCGGGTCGAGCATCATTGACCCCCGCAGGTCCAGCGTCAAGGCCCCCGCGGGTCCAGTCTCAAGGCTCCTGTAGGTCAAGCTCCAATTACCCAGGCGGGTCCAGTCTCAAGACCCTTGCAGGTCGAGCATCACAGACCGCCGCAGGTCGAGCATCACAGACCCCCGCGAGTCGAGCATCACAGACCCCCGTAGGTCGAGCGTCATAAACCCCGGCGGGTCGAGCATCAGACCCCCGCAGGTAGACGTCATTGACCCCCGAGGGTCGAGCGTTATTGCGGGTCGAGCGTCATTGACCCCCGTGGGCCGAGCGTTATTGCGGGTCGAGCATCATTGACCCCCGTGGGTCGAGCGTCATTGACCCCCGCAGGTCCAGCGTCAAGGCCCCCGCGGGTCCAGTCTCAAGGCTCCTGTGGGTCAAGCTTCAAATACCCAGGCGGGTCCAGTCTCAAGACCCTTGCGGATCGAGCATCACAGACCGCCGCAGGTCGAGCATCACAGACCACCGCGAGTCGAGCATCACAGACCCCCACAGGCCGAGCGTCATAAACCCCCGCGGGTCGAGCATCAGACCCATGCAGGTCGACGTCATTGACCCCCGCGAGTCGAGCGTTATTGTTCCGCACAGGTCGAGCATCATTGACCACCGCGGGTCGAGCGTTATTGCGGGTCTAGCGTCATTGACCCCCACGGGTCGAGCGTCATTGACCCCCGCAGGTCCAGCGTCAAGGCCCCCGCGGGTCCAGTCTCAAGGCTCCTGTGGGTCAAGCTTCAAATACCCAGGCGGGTCCAGTCTCAAGACCCTTGTGGATCGAGCATCACAGAGCGCCGCAGGTCGAGCATCACAGACCCCCGCGAGTCGAGCATCACAGACCCCCACAGGCCGAGCGTCATAAACCCCCGCGGGTCGAGCATCAGACCCTTGCAGGTCGACGTCATTGACCCCCGCGAGTCGAGCGTTATTGTTCCCCACGGGTCGAGCATCATTGACCCCCGCGGGTCGAGCGTTATTGCGGGTCTAGCATCATTGACCCCCACGGGTCGAGCGTCATTGACCCCCGCAGGTCCAGCGTCAAGGCCCCCGCGGGTCCAGTCTCAAGGCTCCTGTGGGTCAAGCTTCAAATACCCAGGCGGGTCCAGTCTCAAGACCCTTGCGGATCGAGCATCACAGACCGCCGCAGGTCGAGCATCACAGACCCCCGCGAGTCGAGCATCACAGACCCCCACAGGCCGAGCGTCATAAACCCCCGCGGGTCGAGCATCAGACCCGTGCAGGTCGACGTCATTGACCCCCGCGAGTCGAGCGTTATTGTTCCCCACGGGTCGAGCATCATTGACCCCCGCGGGTCGAGCGTTATTGCAAGTCTAGCGTCATTGACCCCCACGGGTCGAGCGTCATTGACCCCCGCTGGTCCAGCGTCAAGGCCCCCGCGGGTCCAGTCTCAAGGCTCCTGTGGGTCAAGCTTCAAATACCCAGGCGGGTCCAGTCTCAAGACCCTTGCGGATCGAGCATCACAGAGCGCCGCAGGTCGAGCATCACAGACCCCCGCGAGTCAAGCATCACAGACCCCCACAGGCCGAGCGTCATAAACCCCCGCGGGTCGAGCATCAGACCCGTGCAGGTCGACGTCATTGACCCCCGCGAGTCGAGCGTTATTGTTCCCCACGGGTCGAGCATCATTGACCACCATCGGTCGAGCGTTATTGCGGGTCTAGCGTCATTGACCCCCATGGGTCGAGCGTCATTGACCCCCGCAGGTCCAGCGTCAAGGCCCCCGCGGGTCCAGTCTCAAGGCTCCTGTGGGTCAAGCTTCAAATACCCAGGCGGGTCCAGTCTCAAGACCCTTGCGGATCGAGCATCACAGACCGCCGCAGGTCGAGCATCACAGACCCCCGCGAGTCGAGCATCACAGACCCCCACAGGCCGAGCGTCATAAACCCCCGCGGGTCGAGCATCAGACCCGTGCAGGTCGACGTCATTGACCCCCGCGAGTCGAGCGTTATTGTTCCCCACGGGTCAAGCATTATTGACCCCCGCGGGTCGAGCGTTATTGCGGGTCTAGCGTTATTGTCCCCCACGGGTCGATCGTTATTGCGGGTCGGGCGTTATTGTCCCCCACGGGTCGAGCGTAATTGACCCCGCGGGTCGAGCGTTATTGCGGGTCGGGCATTATTGTCCCCCACGGGTCGAGCATTATTGCGGGTCGAGCGTTATTGTCCCCCACGGGTCGAGCGTTATTGTCCCACACGGGTCGAGCGTTATTGCGGGTCGAGCGTTATTGTCCCCCACGGGTCGAGCGTTATTGCGGGTCGAGCGTTATTGTCCCACACGGGTCGAGCGTTATTGCGGGTCGAGCGTTATTAACCCATGCAGGTCCAGCGTCAAGGCCCCCACGGGTCGAGCGTCATTGACCCCCGCGGGTCGAGCGTTATTGACCCCCGCGGGTCGAGCGTTATTGCGGGTCGAGCGTCATTGACCCCCGCGGGTCGAGCGTTATTGTCCCCCGCGGGTCGAGCGTTATTGCGGGTCGAGGGTCATTGACCCCCGCGGGTCGAGCGTTATTGCGGGTCGAGCGTCATTGACCCCCGCGGGTCGAGCGTTATTGCGGGTCGAGCGTCATTGACCCCCGCGGGTCGAGCGTTTTTGTCCCCCGCGGGTCGAGCGTTATTGCGGGTCGAGCGTCATTGACCCCCGCGGGTCGAGCGTTATTGCGGGTCGAGCGTTATTGCAGGTCGAGCGTCATTGACCCCCGCGGGTCGAGCGTCATTGACCCCCGCGGGTCGAGCGTTATTGCGTTCATCATACAATGCAGTCATTCACAATCATGTATAGGATACTACAAACCACACACACACACACACACACACACACACAGACAGAATGTAATGCTTGCCTTGGTTATTGGTCCATATTGGCCTCGTATACATTGGAGTGTCTCATAACATTTGATGACGATTGTAGAAGGTAATGAATGTTAACTGGAAATCACACGACATATTTCATCATCTCACATTCAGTCCATTCAGAGCAAATATTACCCCCCTTCCCCCCACGACCCCGGAGATGGATAACATCATCTATTATGCAGTGAATAATCAGTCAACACATAAATATATACAATACAATAGTTAGCGAGGTAGCCTAGACTACGCACGTGAAGGAACTGGGAAGAGGACGGGTGGAAGGGGAGGTAAATGTAAGCATAGAAAGCAGTAAGGAACAATTTGCATATGAAAGAGAGTGAGATTTGGTCCTTCCAGGGTAAGAAAAGTGTCGGAGGCAAAACACACGTGAGTCCTCTGTGTTAATGGTGATGAGACTATTGTTTTGGTAACACCCCAGCACCCCAAGTACCGTAGATAAATATAATATACATACCGGTAGGCATCAAAATTGTATACGGTACCAGCACCAATTTACGTCTCACAAATATTGGTGAAACTGTGTTTGGGTTGAGCTTTATTACCCAATATCCCGGTGGAAGCAGCCCAGTCGACACCAGGCCCTCGCTAACCTTCACATGAGCACGGCCCAAAAATATAATATCTGATGCTTAAAAATGGGTGTGTACACACGTATCTTTCACCCACGTATGTAGCTGACACTACATAGGCTATGCAATATACTTAACTCCTACCATTTTTACTGAGTTAGATGGCTACAGTTTTTAAAAAATGTGTCATTATTTACAATTTTCTAGTATAATTGTCAAGAAAATATTACTGTTTCTTTATGGTCGAGGAAAATTATTTGCATCTTTTCAAAAGTACCAATGGAACAATTAACTTTCTCAGCAACTGTTGCCGTAAGTGTGATAAGGTAACATTACGTGAAGAGCAAAATTAATGACGGTCTTTCTGTGAGGCAATAACAATTCAGTTGTCGTGTGTGAATGTAATTTCTGAACTATTTATGAACCATAACTGTTTAATTACAGGAGAGCCAAAGAAAACAAAGAGGAAACAGATAACACATGCACACAAAAAATAATAGATATGGAGAACCTAGCTTTGAGAAAGTAAAAAGCTGCAAGGCAGGAAGAAACTATAAACACTTTTCACAGTTGGTGTATAAAGAAAGAAAAGTGACTGATTCAGAATAAAAAAGACGTCAACATTCTCTACGTATTACCGTACTTATGTAATCACTGGTCTACTGTAAAAAAAATGTGTGATAAAGTGATATTTACAATACAATACAAACAAACCAAGAGTCCAAATAAAATGATGTGAAAAGGTAAGTGAAGATGACAAACATTTCTCCCCTTGTACAAACACCAAGCCATTAATAACTTCATTGGTTTTGTTGACCATAAAGTTCCCTATAGGCTCGTGAGAAAATCGTGCTCGTATTACGTCATGTATTTACTCTTACCTAAAAGTCAACATTTTTATGTGCTACAATACATTTGACGTCAGGAGGTGGAATGTATTTACAAAAAGGGGATAAGGTGGTGAAGGAATGGTGATGCTGTTGGAAGATAATTGAGGAATGGTAAATAAAGAATAAAATAGGATGTTCATTACTGGTGTGATGGTGTGTCAATGAGAGGAAGGAGTGGGATAAAAATTGGTATTGGTTGAGTGAAGCTATGGTGAGCCACAGGGACTATGAAGTGGCTGAACAATTACTGTCAAGCTAGTGGATGGGTGTAAGTGAAGAAATCAATGGGTGAGATTGGAGGTGACTGACTGACTCAGTGTGTGATGACTTACGGAGTGACAATCAGTGAGGGATATGGACAGACTGAGTGAGACTATGAGTGTGTGAATGAATGAGTAAGACTGAGTGAAGAAGACTGAAATGTGAACTGGTGAATGACTGAGCGGTGAGTGAGATTGTGACAGTGAGTGAATGAATTAATGTAATTATTGTTAACGTTAATGCAATACTCTATAATTATGTTCTCTTTCTGGCTCTCCTCATGTGTGTGTGTGTGTGTGTCCCGAGTACAGAAATATTTTGTTGGTTCTTTGGTATTCCTTCGTGTCTGTGTGTTTGTCTCTATTTGTTTGTCGTTTCCTTCTGTTTGTTTTGTTCGTGTGGGTGTGAGAGGCGTGTGTTTGTCTTGGTGATGTACCGTGTTTGTGTGTGTGTGCATCCTCGTGTGGCATTTATTTTACGGTTGTGTGTTTCTGCATGTGTAAGTGTTTGTGTAATTTTATTGTATGTGCTCGTGTGTGTGTGTGTGTGTGTGTGTGTGTGTGTACTATCAACTTTTTGCACGTTTATTACCCACGAAATAGCAATATAGTAAAAATAATTTGCTATCCGTGTTAGTAGATTAACATATATACCTCCTCCATTCACTACCAAAAGATCATGAGAACAATACAACATCAATGTATAAAAAGATACTACAATGAGGTGATTTCATACTTATCTTACTCATACCACATCAAACGTTTCCTTGGTCTCTCTCTCTCTCTCTCTGTCCATCAACATTTCTGAGGGGTAAAAATGGGAGGTGAAAGGCTTTGTTGTTTTTATGTCACGAAGTCATTGAATTTATATCATGTCTACTCACATACCATTATATATAAACCTGTCAGAATTACTTGTTTTCTTATGTGATTAGCCTTAACAGTATAATTATGGTCAGGTGTGGCTGGTAAAGCCGACATTTTATATAATTTTTTTATATATTTTTTATACATTTTTTTTAATTTTTCTTTTTATTTTTTTTATAAAAAAAATTATAATTTTTTTTATAATTTTTTTTATAAAATCTTTTGTTTATAAAAATATTATATATTTTTTGGGTATTTCTAAATTTTATATATATATATATATATTTTTTTATAAAGTAAGGGGGGAGGGGGAGTTAACTAAGAGGAAGTGGGTGATTTATCTCTCGAGACGGGGTTATAACTGAAAAGTGTATACCGGTATATAATAATACTCTCTATTATAATGATAATATAAATAAAAAATAAGAATAATTGTATAGCCTATACAGACAAATGAAGGCAAAAACATAATTATCTCTTCAACTGTTGGTAAATTGGAAGGCTACTGATTCCTCCTAACTAGCCTATACCAGACAGATATAAGAAAGAATCTGTTTCGTAGTATAAGTGCTGGCGAAAAGTTTATGCCGGATGGGTGCCGATTTCACTCATGGCGCTGCAATACACAGTGATTAATTAATACACTAATTACTTGTTCTTACCTTTAATACTTTGTGCCACCCTCCATGACGTCTCTTTACTTCCCTCAGCCACTTGGGTAGTGATTGGGCAAGTTTTTGTACGGATACAGGTGATATATTTGTTTCCTCGTGGCCCGTCGACTGGTGTAACTTAGCCAAGATTTTGAAGTTCTAGCAGAAACATTTTGAAATCGATTTTTATTATTTTCCTTTAAAACACGGGATGTAAATGTGAGGATTCTTGTCCAACTCCCACCTCACAATATTCTTTCCACGATCAGCTGAAATCTTATATATAGGTCTATCAGAGAGAGTTTTATGGGATGGAGAGTTAGTTAACACTGCCAGGCACCCCTCACGGTATCTGGCAATCCAAGCACCAACTCAACCTTAAGACACACCGGTCTTTTCCACTATTTCTTTCGTCTCGTGGCTTGCTGCTGATTCCTTTAGTGTTACAATCTGAGATGCAGTATTGCCAGGTCTGATTGACGAAATTTCCCTAACTACACCTTTAGAATTTCCCTTTTTGCCTCAATAATTCCATGTTTACTCCAGCTGAACACTGACGACGGTCTTTTTGGAATTTCGTCTGGTAGAAATTTCCCTGTTTACTCTTGAACAATCTTTATATAATTTCCCTGTGTGGTCTTTAAAATTTCCTAAAACAAAGAAATTTTCCTGCACCTGGCAACACTGCTGAGATATGGAGACTGTGGTCTAGCTATGATGCCAATTATCGTTTTTTATTCAGACAAAGGTTGGAGGAACTTTGGAGGGAAATGAGGACTTAAACATTTTTTGAATTGGTTTTATCACACAAGTATCGTCATGGCCAAAATCATATTCCACACTTGCTTATATTCATCTTACAATATTCTCTCAGGGTCAAGAGAAAAACATCATATTGACAACTATAGCCCAGGCGAGGCGGGAAACTGGCGGGAAACTTATTAAATCCCATAGAGAACTTCCCTCTCATCTCACTCCCCACTCCTCACTTTCCTCCCTCTCACCTCTCTCCCCACTCCTCACTTTCCTGCCTCTCATTTCTCTCTCCACTCCTCCTCACTTCCTCCTTTCCTCTCTCACTCTCCACTCCTCCTCTCACTTCACTCCACCACTCCTCACTTCTTCACTACTCATTTCTCTCATATTCTCTCACTCCTCTCCTCACATTTCACCCTCTCACGTGCACTCTATCCCCACTCCTCACTTTCCTTCCTCTTCACTTCTCTCTCCACTCCTCCTCACTTTCCTCCCTCTCACTTCTCTCCCCACTCCTCTCTCTCACCCTTTCTTCCCTATAATGATGGTTTACTGTACACTATTCCAATCTATTCCAATCTATTGCCTCTATTCCAATCTATTCCAAGCAACAAGACACACATTATTTTTCTTAATTAATCTGGTTCTTGTTTCCTGACATACTTTGGAGTAATCAAGTTAGTCCAGTATATATATATAATATATATATATATATATATTATATATATATATATATATATTACTATATATAAATATATATATATATATATATATATAGTATCATATATATATATATATATATATATATATATATATATCTAAAGTGTTGTACAGTCGGCGACAAAAGTGGTGTGGCCTCACTTGCTTCATGGAGGCACACGATGTTCATAGACTGGAGATTATTATGTGTAGAAAAGGTGTGTATATCTGGAGTCCATGAACACTGCATGTCTCGGTGAAGCAGAGTGAGGCGACAGGACTTCTGCCGCCGACTGTACTATCCCCTAAACAACCGTAATAACAACAACAACAACACCACCTGGAATATTTTTATGGTTTGTCACTGTACAATTTTACATTAATGAAAAGTTATTGGTTGTCATGTGTGTAAAGTTTGTTGTTGTGATTACGGTGACTTAGTGAATGGAAGGGGGGAGGGGGAGGTGGGAGAACAGCGAAAGGGGGGGGGGGGGAGGGAAGAGTGGTAAAGGGAGAGGGTTAATGGAGGGAGGAATAGCGAAGAGGTGGAAGAGAGGGAGGGAGGGAAGAGTGGTAAAGGGAGAGGGTTAATGATGGAGGAATAGCGAAGGGGAGAGAGGGAGGGAAGAGTGGTAAAGGGAGAGGGTTAATGGATGGAGGAATAGCGAAGGGAGGGAGGGAGGGAAGAGTGGTAAAGGGAGAGGGTTAATGGATGGAGGAAATAGCGAAGGGAGGGAGGGAGGAAAGAGTGGTAAAGGAGAGGGTTAATTGAGAGTGGAGAGAGGGGTCAGGGTAAATGGATAATAAGGGGGTGCGGGAGTAGGGGACAGGCTTGGGGGGGGGGTGAGGGGGGTTTTGGGGGTTGCAGGAGTAGGGGGACAGGCTTGAGAGGAGGGGGGGGGTTAGGAGGTGCAGGAGTAGGGGGACAGGCTTGGGAGGAGGGTAGGGGGGTTTTGGGGGGTGCGGAGTAGGGGACAGGCTTGGGAGGAGGGGGGGTTAGGGGGGTGCAGGAGTAGGGGGACAGGCTTGGAGGGATGGGACGGGGTTTTGGGGGGTGCAGGAGTAGGGGGACAGGCTTGGGAGGAGGGGGGGGGTTAGGGGTGCAGGAGCATGGGGACATGGCTTGGGGGGGTTGAGGGGGGGTTTTGGGGGGTGCAGGAGTAGGGGGACAGGCTTAGGGGGGGTGAGGGGGGTTCTGGGGGGTGCGGGAATAGGGGGGACAGGCTTTCTACCCCCCAAAGCCTCTCTCTCTCGCGCCGCCAGATGCCTAGTTGCATCAAAAAATCAATCAATCTCTCTCTCTCTCTCTCTCTTCTCTCTCTCTCTCTCTCTCTCTCTCTCTCACTTACCAAGGAGGATGTATCGCTCGCTTCTCCTCTCGTGATAACTTATTTTCTGTTTCACGATGAGAGAGAGAGAGAGAGAGAGAGAGAGAGAGAGAGAGAGAGAGAGAGAGAGAGAGGAACTGTGTTTGTGTGTGTGTTTGTGTCTAGGTAAGTGGGGAAGTAAGGAAAGGGGTAGATGAGAGAGAGAGAGAGAAGAGAGAGAGAGAGAGAGAGAACGAGAGAGAGAGACGAGAGAGAGAGAGAGAGGAACTGTGTTTGTGTGTGTGTGTGTGTGTGTAGGGAGCAGTCTGTGTGGATAAGTCAGGAAAGAGGTAGATGCGGGGGTGAGGGGGGATTTTGGGGGGTGCGGGGAATAGGGAGACAGGCTTGAGGGGGGTTTCGGGGCGTGCTTAATGGGGTGCGGGAATAGGGGCACAGGCTTGGGGGGGGGGGGTAGAAAGCCTATTCCCGCACCCCCCCTAACCCTCCCCTCTCCCCAAGCCTGTCCCCCCTAACTATAACACAACCCCCTTCACCAAATTTAATTTATATTTTTTATTTATTTAGCATTTAAATATTAAAAATATAGGTTCATTTGCATTTTATTTTATTTTTTATTATTTTCATTTTTATCTTCCATTTATTATTCGTTTATTTTCATTTTATTTCAATTCTTTTCATATTTATCATTTTTAAGTTTTACCTTCGTAATTAATTTTATCAATGACTCACACCAAAAGATTAAAAAACAAGCAATGCATGTTTTTTAAATTTTTATTGAAAAAAAAATCTAAAAAAATGAAAAAAAAAAAATCTGTAAAAAAAAAAAAATTCAGTAAAAAATGAAAAAAAATCTAAAAAAAATGAAAAAAATATTGTTGAAATCTGTAAAAAAAAAAAGTTATTGTATTAAAATCTGTAAAGGAAATTATTGTATTAAAATCTGTAAGGAAATTATTGCATTAAAATCTGTAAAGGAAATTATTGTATTAAAATCTGTAAGGAAATTATTGTATTAAAATCTGTAAAGGAAATTATTGCATTAAAATCTGTAAGGAAATTATTGTATTAAAATCTGTAAAGGAAATTATTGCATTAAAATCTGTAAGGAAATTATTGTATTAAAATCTGTAAAGGAAATTATTGCATTAAAATCTGTAAGGAAATTATTGTATTAAAATCTGTAAAGGAAATTATTGCATTAAAATCTGTAAGGAAATTATTGTATTAAAATCTGTAAAGGAAATTATTGCATTAAAATCTGTAAACAAAGTTATTGTATTAAACTCTAAAAAAAAGTTATTGTATTAAACTCTGTAAAAAAAAGTTATTGTATTAAAATCTGTAAAAAAAGTGTATGAAAATCTGTAAAAGAAGTTGTTGTATTATTTTGCAACTAATGGTTAAAATACTCACCATTTTATAACAGACGATGTGAAGGCGATGGTAGTGGTAGTAGTAGTAGTAGTAGTAGTAGTAGTAGTAGTAGTGGCAGTAGTAGTAGTAGTAGTAGTAGTAGTGGCAGTAGTAGTAGTAGTAGTAGTAGTAGTAGTAGTAGTAGTAGTAGTAGTAGTAGTAGCAGTAGCAGTAGTGGTAGTAGTAGTAGTAGTAGTAGTAGTAGTAGTAGTAGTAGTAGTAGTAGTAGTAGTAGTAGTAGTAGTAGCAGTAGCAGTAGTGGTAGTAGTAGTAGTAGTAGTAGATCAACCAACAGCCGAAGTGAAAAATAAATAAATATGTCATGGATTAATAATTATACTTATTATTTTTATTACATAGTTTAATTGTTACTATTATGTGAATAACAAAAATTACTCAAAAGGTTTTATTTAAATATTTGTTAAGTCTAATTAAGTGTAAGTTTAATCATGAAATATTATGAAGTCCAAAATCTAAATAAATTATCAAATTGTATAAAGTTTTAATTGTTTAAAGTTTTAATTAAAAAACTATGTTTGATTTACACATCAACATAAAAATACTTAAATTAAACAAAAGATATTGGGTCCATTCCACCGTGGTTGGTATTGGTTTGTTAGCACACAAAGCTTTTGGTTGGTAAGCTTACAAACCAATACCATTGTGTAATGTAAAGGGTAGTACTAACCTGGTCCGATGACGCCGAGTCCTCTCCAGAGGACCCGGCGATGACCACACCCTCTACACAGAGTGTGGCCAACAGCAACTGTAGGGGGGCAATTACATGTTGCAAGTTGCCTTGCATTAGTTATACATGTGCAAGTTGCCTTGCGTTAGTTAAATACATGCATATATATATATATATAATCAAATACATCCTAACAATTTATTAATACAATACAATACATACATATATATATAATCAAATACATCATAACAATTTATTACGTTAATTACAATTTTATTAAAATCCTGACATTGTACATTCTAATAATACACAAGGATGAGAGACAATACTGTCTCTCATCCTTGGTAATACATACACACACAAATACAATACACATACACACACACACACACATACACGCCAGCGATGCTCCCTCGTTGCAACCTGTAGTAGTTGAAGATGTAGTGGTAATAGTAGTAGTAGTGGTAGTGGTAGTAGTAGTGGTAGTAGTGGTAGTAGTAGTAGTAATAGTAGTAGTAGTAGTAGTAGTAGTAGTAGTAACACACACACATCCAATATATGTCTGTAAAGAAAAGAGAAAAGTATAAATTATTTTGTTCCAACATATAATAATGGCAGAACACAGTATATAATTTATACTCTTAATACATTGTAGTGTGTTGATTCCCACAAAGTATGTCACGAAACAAACACCACCAGATTAACAATAATAATAATAATAATAATAATGGTGGCCTGTTGTTGTTGTTTGTAGGAATACACAGTTGTTGTTGTTGTAGATTTACCAACAACACAACAACCTCTCCTTAAGACAACACAAATAATATTAATATTATATAAACATATAGCAAATATAAGTATATATATATATATATATATATATAAAATAAATATAGATGTCAATGTAGATTAAAAAGTATATGGTAATGATATAAATTGAAAAGTACACAAATAATATTGAGTTTATAAAGATAAACATATTATAGAGTATATTTATAGCATATCATATCATGTATAAATATTATAGCCCCCAGACTCCCTGGTCCAGTAAGCTGTGGTCCCATTACCCTGGGATGTGCATCAGTTGTCCAGGCATATAGGGACATACAGACATATACAGACCTATAGGGCCATACAGACTCCCTGGTCCAGTAAGCTGTGGTCCCATTACCCTGGGATGTGCTTCAGTAGTCCAGACATATAGGGACATATACATATAGGGACATACAGACATATAGGGACATACAGACATATAGGGACATACAGACATGTAGGACCATACAGACTCCATGGTCCAGTAAGTTGTGGTCCCATTTCCCTGGGATGTGCTTCAGTAGTCCAGACATATAGGGACATACAGACATATAGGGACATACAGACATATAGGGACATACAGACTCCATGGTCCAGTAAGTTGTGGTCCCATTTCCCTGGGATGTGCTTCAGTAGTCCAGACATATAGGGACATATAGGGACATACAGACATATAGGGACATACAGACTCCATGGTCCAGTAAGTTGTGGTCCCATTTCCCTATAGGATGTGCTTCAGTAGTCCAGACATATAGGGACATACAGACATATACAGACCTATAGGGACATACAGACATATAGGGCCATACAGACTCCAAGGTCCAGTAAGCTATGGTCCCATTACCCTGGGATGTGCTTCAGTAGTCCAGACATATAGGGACATACAGACATATAGGGACATACAGACATATAGGGACACACAGACATATAGGGACACACAGACATATAGGGACATATAGACATATAGGACCATACAGACATATAGGGACATACAGACATATAGGGACATACAGACATATAGGGACACACAGACATATAGGGACATACAGACATATAGGGACATACAGACATATAGGGACATAGACATATAAATATATATATAAATATACCTAATAATACAAATTGAAAAGTAAACATAAATATAGACATAAATTTACACAAATATATTATGTATGGTAAATGGAATGAAATACATGTGTGTGTGTGTGTGTGTGTGTGTGTGTGTAGCCTTGTGATGGTTTGGGTGGGCTGTGTGTGTGTGTGTGTGTGTAGCCTTGTGATGGTTTGGGTGGGCTGAGTGTTGTCATTCTTCCAAAGTACTGTATGTCACATAACAACAACAACAGAACTGGTCCTGGAGTGGCGGCGTCTACGTCGTGGGACACCACACTCCCCGGGCTGCCAAGGAAGGAAGCTACGGGGGCCAAACCGCCACAAAATCTCCCCACCCCCATCAAGGAGGCGGTAACCTGTTGACTGAAATATCTTGGTAGAGTAAAAAGTTACACACATACAACAACACACAACCAACACCATTCTCCTTCACAACACCACCCCATCAACAAACATAATGGTAAGCTTTTGACTGTAATATCTTTGTAGAGTAAAAAGTTACACACATATATACAACACACAACCAACACCATTCTCCTTAATCACAACACCACCCCATCAACAAACATAATGGTAAGCTGTTGACTGTAATATCTTGGTAGAGTAAAAAGTTACACACATATATACAACACACAACCAACACCATTCTCCCTCACTGCCTTTTGTGGGTGTCGGCATCAGCATGGCTTTTGTCAACCGGACTCTGCTGGACTGCTGGGACTCTGGACTGTTGGGACAGACAGTCTGGCCAACAATACCAACCCATCAACAAACATATTGGTAATCTGTTGACTGAAATATCTTTGTAGAGTAATTATTAGTAGCCTTCCCAACCAACACCATGAAGCTCCACTGTGTCTGTGTGTGTATGTGTGTGTGTCACCATCTAGTATGACACATTTGAATCACACACACACATACAAACCAACACTTCATCTCAGCACTTCACAACAACAAGAGTCCCAGTCCATCCTAGAAATAATAAAGAAAAGAAAATACACATATATAACACACACATATATATAACACACACATATATAACACACATGTACTACTACTACTACTACTACTACTACTACTAATAATAATAATAATAATAATAATTACAAATGCTAATAGTTCTATAGTGTTGTTATTGGAGTTATTTTTAGTGTTATTGTTATTAGTGTTGTTATTGAGTTATTTTTTATTGGTGTTGGGTTTGTTAGTTGTACACACACACACACACACACACACACACACAGACAGACAGACAGAGAGGCAGGCAGAGAGAGAGAGACACACACAGAGAGAGAGAGACACACGCAGTGAGAGACAGACAGAGACACAGTCATAAACAGAGACAGACAAAGACAGACAGACACAACGAGAGAGAGAGAGACACACACACACACAGACATAGAGAGAGAGAGACACACAGACATAGAGAGAAAGACACACACACAGACATAGAGAGAGACACACACACACAGACATAGAGAGAGAGAGACACACAGAGACATAGAGAGAGAGACACACACAGACAGAGATAGAGAGTCACACACAGACAGAGATAGAGAGAGACACACAGACAGAGAGAGAGACAGACACACAGACAGAGAGAGAGACACACACACAGACATAGAGAGAGAGACACACACAGACATAGAGAGAGAGACACACACAGACATAGAGAGAGACACACACACACAGACATAGAGAGAGAGACACACACACACACAGACATAGAGAGAGAGAGAGACACAGACATAGAGAGAGAGACACACACACAGACATACAGAGAGAGACACACACACAGACATAGAGAGAGACACACACACAGACATAGAGAGAGAGACACACACAGACATAGAGAGAGACACACACACACAGACATAGAGAGAGAGACACACACACACACAGACATAGAGAGAGAGAGAGACACAGACATAGAGAGAGAGACACACACACAGACATACAGAGAGAGACACA
Organism: Petrolisthes cinctipes; assembly: GCA_033782935.1. Taxonomy (NCBI): domain Eukaryota; kingdom Metazoa; phylum Arthropoda; class Malacostraca; order Decapoda; family Porcellanidae; genus Petrolisthes; species Petrolisthes cinctipes. The sequence continues at coordinate 75,524 of JAWQEG010004017.1, read as the reverse complement.
CACACAGACATAGAGAGAGACACACACACAGACATAGAGAGAGAGAGACACACACAGACATAGAGAGAGAGACACACACAGACATAGAGAGAGAGAGACACACACAGACATAGAGAGAGAGACACACACACAGACAGAGAGAGACACACACACACACAGACATAGAGAGAGACACACACACAGACATAGAGAGAGAGACACACACAGACAGAGAGAAGGACACACACACACAGACATAGAGAGAGACACACACACAGACAGAGAGAGAGACACACACAGACATAGAGAGAGAGAGACACACAGACATAGAGAGAGAGAGACACACAGACAGGGAGAGAGAGACACACACAGACATAGAGAGAGAGAGAGAGACACACATACACACACACACACACCCTGACAGAGACACAACGACACACACACACTACAATAAGAAGTATTAACGTTGTATTCATAATTTATCTAATAATTAAATATCTGTTGATAAGTTAATAATCATTAGCTTCAGTAAATATGGGCCCTATATTGACCAAAGCTAAAGGTGATAATTAAGTAAAGGTAAATTATGAATACAACGTTAATACTTCTTATTGTAGTGTGTGTGTGTGTGTATGTGTGTCAGGATGTGTGTGTGTATTTCTCTCTCTATGTAATATACAACAACATCTGTGTGTGTGTGTGTGTGTGTGTGTGTTACTGGTAAGGTGACTCTGTTGTTTGGTATTGGTACCAATACCATGACTGCATAAACAAACAACAGAGTAGTCTTATCAGTACCACACACACACACACACACACACACAGATGTTGTTGTATATGCTTACTGTGCCTTCTTTCCTTCTGTTATCTTGGTGTTTGTTGTCTCTCTTCTCTTTTCTTTTCTTCCTCGTTTCTGGCTAGGATGGTCTGGTCTTCCTTCATCCTCATCCAACCACACCAATCTATCTGAAAATAACACATGGTTAGAAATTCTCGGCGCAAAGTTCAATCCGAACCCCAACCTCGTCAAACAATAAGTTTTGCCCTTGTATCTCACCAACTGGTATGTACACTCGCGGTCAGAAATTGTGTCCTGACACCTTGGCACGATGAATCGCAACTAGCCAAGCTTTGATAATTCGAACAAAGGTGTGTTGTAGGGAGACGCACAGTACTGTTCGAACCTTACATAAAAAAAAAAAAAAAAAAAAAAATTTATATAAAAAAAAAAAAAAAAAAAATTTATATAAAAAAAATTTTATATAAAAAAAATTTATATAAAAAAATTTTTATATAATTTTTTTTTTATATAAAATAAAATTTTATATAAAAAAATTTTTATATAAAAAAATTTTTATATAAAAAAATTTTTATATAAAAAATTTTTTATATAAAAAAAAAATTTTATATAAAAATTTTTATATAAAAAAAATTTTTATATAAAAAAAAAATTTTATATAAAATTTTTTTTTATATAAAAAAAAAATTATATAAAAAAAAAAATTTATATAAAAAAAATTTTTATATAAAATTTTTTTTATATAAAACAAAAATTTATATAAAAAATTTTTATATAAAAAAAATTTTATATAAAAAAAAATTTTATATAAAATTTTTATATATATATATATATATATATATATATATATATATATATATATATAGAGAGAGAGAGAGAGAGAGAGAGAGAGAGAGAGAGAGAGAGAGAGAATACTTACTTGTGTGTATGTGTTTGTAATTTGAAAATGTGTGTGTTTAATTTGAAGGTAATGTGTGTGTGTGTATGTGTAATTTGAAGGTAATGTGTGTGTGTGTAATTTGGAAATGTGTGTGTGTGTAATTTGAAAATGTGTGTGTAATTTGAAGGTAATGTGTGTGTGTGTAATTTGAAAATGTGTGTGTGTTTAATTTGAAGGTAATGTGTGTGTGTGTGTGTGTAATTTGAAGGTAATGTGTGTGTGTGTTTAATTTGAAGGTAATGTGTGTGTGTGTGTAATTTGAAAATGTGTGTGCGTGTGTAATTTGAAAATGTGTGTGCGTGTGTTTAATTTGAAGGTAATGTGTGTGTGTGTTTAATTTGAAGGTAATGTGTGTGTGTGTAATTTGAAGGTATTGTGTGTGTGTGTGTAATTTGAAAATGTGTGTGTGTGTAATTTGAAGGTAATGTGTGTGTTTATAATTTGAAAATGTGTGTGTGTGTGTGTAAATTGAAGGTATTGTGTGTGTGTGTGTGTAATTTGAAGATAATGTGTGTGTGTGTGTGTGTGTAATTTGAAGGTAATGTGTGTGTGTGTAATTTGAAGATAATGTGTGTGTGTGTTTAATTTGAAGGTAATGTGTGTGTGTGTGTGTTTAATTTGAAGGTAATGTGTGTGTGTTTAATTTGAAGGTAATGTGTGTGTGTGTAATTTGAAAATGAAATGTGTGTGTGTGTAGTTTGAAGGTAATGTGTGTGTGTGTGTGTGTGTGTGTAATTTGAAGGTAATGTGTGTGTGTAATTTGATAATGTGTGTGTGTATAATTTGAAGGTAATGTGTGTGTTTTTTAACAATACTCGGCATCCCCTGCATAGTGTTTTACCTGAACGTTTTATTCCGACTCGCATAACAAGGTTTACAAGGAGTCTTAATGACTTTGCCATGACTCTAATTAATGCTTCTACATCTCAATTTTCTCGTTGTTTTATTCCTTCTATGATTACCTTATGGAATCATCTGCCTAACGAGGTTGTACAGTCAACTGATATTACTGGTTTTAAATCTAAAGTTAATGTCTTATTGCAACAGTAGTTTGTCTATTTTTTAAAAATCATATCTTTTCTTTTGTATAAGCTTTCATTGACAACTAGTTTTCTCTTTTGGGCTCTCTATACTCAGTAGCCCCTTTCCTTTTTTCTTAGTTGTTGTAGTCTCTCTTCAGTACTCCCCAGGTATTTTGTGTGGATCCATCTATTGATGTGTCTGCACCCTGTTGGGAGGCTATGACAGCTTCTATAATAATAATAATAATAATAATGTGTGAAATTGGAAGGTAATGTGTGTGTATGTGTAATTTGATAATGTGTGGGTGTGTAATTTGAAGGTAATGTGTGTGTGTGTTTAATTTGAAGGTAATGTGTGTGTATGTAATTTGATAATGTGTGGGTGTGTAATTTGAAGGTAATGTGTGTGTGTGTGTAATTTGAAAATGTGTGTGTGTGTAATTTGAAAATGAAATGTGTGTGTATGTAATTTGAAGATAGCATGTGTATATGTGTGAAACTATATTTACGTTACGTGCAGGTGGGTTGAAACAGCAGGCTGGGTGTGTATCCTTCCTGACGGTGGTAATGGTCGCTTGAAACTGTAGAAGCCCAAGTGACGGTATACAGTAGTGACGGTCCCAAGTTAGTGAGTGAGTGAGTCGGCCCAACTAGTTACTTGTGTCTACTGGGAAGGTTGAAACTCTGCTGGTAGCCGTCCAAACTCTATTCTTATTAAGGGCCTCCATAGACTATCAATCATACCTGCTCGAACTAGGTGGTTGTACAGGCATAACTATGGTGTGTGGTTTGCGCAAATGACTGAACCATATCCAACAAGTTTTTGGTCAATCACACACACGCTTGTACAGTGATGCATGATAATAATGTGTGGTGACTGCTCAGTCTTCTTGCTAGTGTGTGGCAAATGTAATTGATTGCACATTCACCTAGTTTGAGCAGGCATGAATGATAGTCTATATATGGAGGCCTTTACTCGGCTACAAACTTGTTTCTGTAAGTTGTCATAATATCAAATAAACCACTGACACAGACACTTCATTAATTAACACTCGAAAATCGTAAACCATTAATTATATATAACAAAGGCAGACAGCTATATTTACATGATGAATTTTCTAAACGTTTACATTTGAACAAAAACATATCTATTATTACATAACAGAAAAGTTTACATTTGATTACCGAGTACTGACACTACCAATCTATTACTCAATTGGTCAAATAACACTCAAATGTACACTCACAATCCAAAATTTGTATCTAGGTCTTGTTGAAGTTTCGAATCATTTAACATACTAGTGAACCAATTACATTAAAGGGGGTAATTCACTTTTGTTACATTGGAGTGCCATGATTCCTTCTATATAACTATGCCAGGAAACAGCACCAGATGAACAAAAACAATGGTGTCCTGTTCCTTGGAATAGTTTGGAGCCACATACTAAAACGGGACATAATAACAGTTCAAATTAAGTGCTTATTGTAACTCACTCTGATTGGCCCACCTCAAAAAATCAATACTCAAGATTATCGCTGATTGGCTATACCCGAATGGCATTATTTTAGTGTTAATATTAGCGCATTACGAGTCTTACACGTGTTATATGGTTTGTATAACCTTATAGTACAACAACAAACCCAACTATCATAGTTTACACACTCGTCAATGCCTCGTTTCATTATAATTTGGATGACAAGTGGACCTCAAATTTTCGGAAATTTAATTAGGTCCATCTTTTTCCTATTCTCCTTGGCTAGGAAAATGGGAAGGGTTGGAAAGAAGAATGGGAAGGGTTGGAGAAAGAATGGGAAGGGTTGAACGAAGAATGGGAAGGGTTGGAAAAAGAATGGGAAGGGTTGGAGAAAGAATGGGAAGGGTTGGAGAAAGAATGGGAAGGGTTGGAGAAAGAATGGGAAGGGTTGGAGAAAGAATGGGAAGGGTTGGAGAAAGAATGGGAAGGGTTGAACGAAGAATGGGAAGGGTGGTAGAAGAAAGGGAAGGAATGAGAAATTTAACAGCTGACTTAAATACTCAAACCATCACGCTGATAAATTTGAAGTTACTTTATGTTAAGGTGGTACTTACTGATAAACAACGAGTAGAAATAGACTCTACCAAGCTGGGTTTATAGACCATGTAGCCCCAAGTCTCCAATATATAACTACGGGTCCATTCCACAGTGTTTGGTAATGGTTTGTAAACATGCAAACGAAAGAATGTTAGCTGTGTAAATTACTTCCTCCCCTACACATACACCCACTACACCCCTTCATATTCTCCCTGCCCCTCCCTCCTTCCTCCCCTACACATACACCACTACACTCCTTCATATTCTCCCTGCCCCTCCCTCCTTCCTCCCCTACACATACACCACTACACCCCTTCATATTCTCCCTGCCCCTCCCTCCTTCCTCCCCTACACATACACCCACTACACCCCTTCATATTCTCCCTGCCCCTCCCTCCTTCCTCCCCTACACATACACCCACTACACTCCTTCATATTCTCCCTGCCCCTCCCTCCTTCCTCCCCTACACATACACCCACTACACCCCTTTATATTCTCCCTGCCCCTCCCTCCTTCCTCCCCTACACATACACCACTACACTCCTTTATATTCTCCCTGCCCCTCCCTCCTTCCTCCCCTACACATACACCCCCTATACCTCCCCCTCCCTCCTTCCTTCCTCCCCTACACATACACCATTACAACCATATTTTGATTGTATAATACATTCGGCATTCCGTCACTGTATGTACACGGTTGCTCCCTGTACGTACACGGTTGCTCCCTGTACGTACACTCGCGGTCAGAAATTGTGTCTTGATCCCTTGGCACGATGAATCGCAACTAGCCAAGCTTTGATAATTCGAACAAATGTGTGTTGTAGGGAGACGCATAGTTGTTCAAACCTTATAAAAAAAAAAAAAAAATCATAAAAAAAAAATTATAAAAAAAAAAAAATTATATAAAAAAAAATTTATTAAAATTTTTTTTATAATTTTTTTTTATAAAAAAAATATTTTATAACAAAAAATTTATATATATATTTTTTTTGTGTGTGTGTGTTTGTGATGGAGAGAGTGTGTGTGAGTTTGTGTGTGTGTGTGTGTGTGTGTGTGAGGAAGGGAGAGAGAGGGGGAATGTGTGTGTGTGTGTGTGTGATGGAGTGCGTGAGTTTGTGTGTGTGTGTGTGAGGGAGAGAGTGTGTGAGTTTGTGTGTGTGTGTGAGGGAGGGAGAGAGAGGGGGAATGTGTGTGTGATGGAGAGAGTGTGTGAGTTTGTGTGTGTGTGTGAGGGAGAGAGTGTGTGAGTTTATGTGTGTGTGTGTGAGGGAGGGAGAGAGAGGGGGAATGTGTGTGTGTGTGTGTGATGGAGAGATTGTGTGAGTTTGTGTGTGTGTGTGTGTTTGATGGAGAGAGTGTGTGAGTTTGTGTGTGTTTGTGTGTGTGATGTAGAGAGTGTGTGAGTTTGTGTGTGTGTGTGTGTGTGTGTGTGTGTGTGAGGGAGAGAGTGTGTGAGTTTGTGTGTGTATGTGTGAGGGAGGGAGGGAGAGTGTGTGTGTGTGTGTGTGTGTGTGTGTGTGTGTGTGTGAGGGAGAGAGTGTGTGTATGTGTGTGTGTGTGTGTGTGTGTCAGATGTAGATGGAGAGAGAGAGTGTGTATGTGTGTGTGTGTGTGTGAGGGAGGGAGAGGGAGGGAGAGAGAGGGAGAGTGTGTATGTGTGTGTGTGTGTGTGATGGAGAGAGTGTGTGAGTTTGTGTGTGTGTGATGGAGAGAGTTTGTGTGTGTGTGTGTGTGAGATGTAGATGGAGAGAGAGGGGGAATGTGTGTGTGTGTGTGTGTGTGTGTGAGGGAGGGAGGGAGAGAGTGTGTGAGTTTGTGTGTGTGTGTGTCAGATGTAGATGGAGAGAGAAGGGGAGTGTATGTGTGTGTGTGATTGAGAGTGTGTGTGTGTGTGTGTGTGTGAAATGTAGATGGAGAGAGAGGGAGTGTGTGTGTGTGTGTGTGTGTGTGTGTGAGAGAGAGAGAGGGAGGGAGTGTGTGTGTGTGTGTGTGTGTGTGTTTAGTGGTACAGAAGAACACAGAAGAAGAACACAGAAAAATAAAGAAAGAAGAACAGAGAACAACACAGAAGAACAGAAAAATAGAGAAAGAAGAACAGACTTCACATATGCACACACACATATATACACACACTTCACATATTATATACACACACACATGCAGACACACACTTCACACACACACTTCACATATTATATACACACACATGCATACACACACTTCACATATACATACACACACACATACTTATCCACATACACACACACACTTCTCTGCACACACACACTTCTCCACACACACACACACACACACACACACTTCTCCACACACACACACACACTTCTCCACATACACATACACACACATACACACACTTCACATATAACACACACACACTTCTCCACATGCACCCACATACACACACTTCTCCATATACACACAGATACACACATTTCACATACACATACTTACACACACACACACACACTCACACGAGTAGTAACAAATCCTTCATATTAATCAAATAATTCTATTACAACTGATATTTGTATCTATATTATAGTTAGATATAAAAAAGATGTTAATTATTGTGTTTTTGAATGAAAATACAGGATATTTCCCAGTATTTACAAAATGCTCAACAATTTTTTTAAGGAAATTTCCAATATTCAAGGTATTTTAATTAAATACCTGGTAATTAAGTTAAAGTTACTTAAAGAAAACCCCAGGATCTAGGGAATTTTTTGGATGATTCGGTTCTTTTTGTTCATTTCGGCTCTGTGCACCAAAATATAAATACAAATGTTCTTAGTTATTTTTGTAATATTATAATAAATTATGAAAGCTAAAAATATATTAATTATTATGTATTGTTTTTTCTGTGAAATATGACAGTAAATTACATTATTAATTAAATAGAGCCGATACGAATGTGTATATAAAATTATAACAGTGTTGCAACATCCGCGGTTTTGAAGCCCAATTTGGCTACTTAGTGACCTGAAGTGGGTTGGCGGCCATGATTGCTTGCACTTCCCCTCATTATAATAATTGAAATAATTGAAGACATTATCTCAGCCATGTTAATTGATTTAACAAAACCTGGATAATTAGATAACAAGATACAATGCTTTACAAATCAGGGAAATGTCAATAACTGTGGATAGAAACACACTATACAAGTACGTACGGGAGTTCCAAGATGGCCGCCGAACAGGCTGGCTGGCGACACTCCTCCCTATCTCATAACACAGCGACGCACACTATCATTCTCCTTGATTTGTTTAATTAAAATTGGGGCTATTTTGGAATAGTTTAAGGTTCGTGGGGTTAAAAATGTCTACAAATGATGACTTATTTATATATGATTTACATCTCTTAGTAATAATATCACGAATTAAAGTAATAATATCACGAATTAAAGACCGATTTCCATAACAGCATAAGTCAGAAATTGCTGTAAATTATTTTATATATGTAATAAACTTACTCCACTGTCATCAAAGTAATAAAAGAAACAAATATGAATATATCTTTTATCCTCAGAGATCACAGGCAGAAGTTTTCTTTGGATAGAGTTTATTCACCAACAAATTCATTAAATAATTCACCCAGAAGTCATTTACACGGCTAACATTCTCTCGTTTGCATGCTTACAAACCAAATTCATTAAATAATTCACCCATAAGTAATTTACACGGCTAACATTCTTTCGTTTGCATGCTTACAAACCAATACCAACCACTGTGGGTGTGTAACCTTTTCATCGGCACATATATTAATTATTTTTATCCTTTGTTTGCTGTAGTTCCATGACTCTTCCTTTAATTTTGTTCTTTTTTTACTTTATTTTATCTTAAATTTACATAAGTTATATATCACTAATTTTTATTCTATTTATTGACAGTATGATATAATTGGGCGGTATTGAGAGCACCCCCTAAACCCCCCCCCCACAAGCCTGTTCCCCTACTCCCGCACCCCCCTAACCCCCTCCAAGCCTGTCCCCCTATTCCCGCACCCCCCAAAACCCACCCGCACCCACCTAAAACCCCCTCCAAGCCTATTATAATTTGGGCTGGCTATATTTTGGGCTACTACCGTTACAGCTCACCTCGACTTGGCTATAATAAACATACTATTGGCAACGCTGATAACTGTATCATCTGGCAACACTGACGACGACAAAGCCATCTGGCAACACTGACAACAAACGTAGGGGGAAAAAAAAAACAGGTAAATAAGCACATGGTCCATATTCAAGAACGTTCGTAGTGCATACGATGGCATGGTATCGATACGATGACTCCATATACAAACCACAGAGCCGTCGTCGTACAGTACCACACCATCGTATACACCACGGATGTTCTTGAATACGGCTCATTTAAGATATATATATTTTTCTTTCTTCACTCTTTTATCTATCTTCTTCGTCGCCATTATTATTATTTTTCTCTATCGTTATTTATTTTTGGTATTTATCTAGTTAGAGGTGTATATGGTACCGTGGGTCGATTCCACAGTGGTTGGTATTGGTTTGTAAGCATGCAAACGAAAGAATGTTATATAGCCGTGTTGACCAATAAATATTGAAAGAATTATAGTAAATATCTTGGTAATAAAGAACAACACGTGTATAATTTTGCACCACCTCAATAATAATAATAATAATAATAATAATGGTAAAGGTACAGAAGTGGACCTTACTGTATAATAGATATTTTACTGTCATTACCCACTATTTCGGACCATTCTTAGACACTTTTCTTCTATGGTTTTTCTTCCTCAAATGCCCCGTTTCCAAGATAGGGCATATTCAAATGGGGCATTTTGAAATTAGCCTGACCTTACCTGACCTGACCTAACCTGACCTAACCTAACCTAACCTAACCTAACCTAACCTAACCTAACCTAACCTAACCTAGACCTAGACCGCATCAGACTACCGGGACCTAACCTGAGCAAACTACCGGGACCTAACCTGGGCAAACTACCGGGAAATAATCGTGATAAAGTACAATAAATGACAGGGGTAAAATACTAGGACCCAGCCGGATCTGGCAACACTGCTGAATTCAGGTCCACTTCTGTACTAATACCATAATAATAATAATAATAATAATAATTGTGGGGGTTGAATTGACTTTAGGTGTTATTTTGAAGATTATAGTTGGATATATATACTGATTTACATGTATGATTTTGCAACACCTCAATAATAATAATAATAATTGAGGGGGTTGAGTTCACTTTAGGTGTTATTTTCAAGATTATAGTTTGATATGATAGTGATTTATTTGCATGATGGAAAGGAAGGTGTTGGTGGATATTACATTGTGTGTGTGTGTGTTAGGGAGAGAGAATGTGTGTGTGTGTGTGTGTGTGTGTTTGGAGGCTTCTGATTCCTCCTGACCATGCCATGAAACAAGCTCCTTCCATATAGGTGTGTGTGTGTGTGTGTGTTTGGACGCTTCTGATTCCTCCAGAATATGCCACGAAACACAAAAACTCCTTCCATATAGGTGTGTGTGTGTGTGTGTGTTAGAGAAAGAGGGAGAGAGTGAGAATGTGTGTATTTGAGAGAGAGTGAGTGTGTGTGTTTGGAACCTATTTGTATTTTTACAGGATTGAGTCCAGCTCGTAATGTTCCGTATTTTAAAACACAAGTATCATATTTTTCTTTAAAGTTATGTATGTTTTTGACACACCACTACTTCTGGTGTGTGTGTGTGTGTATGTATGTTTTGTGTGTGTGTGTGTATGTATGTTTTTGACACACACCACTTCTGGTAATTTGTTCCATTCGTCTATTACTCTATTTGGAAAACTATATTTCTGTACATCTTTATCTCCTCTTCTTTTAATTAATTTTTTACTGTGTCCTCTCTTTGTAGGTATTCCTTGTTGACACAAGTTATCTATATCTATCTTTTCTTTTTCTGTGACACATTTGTAAACCATAATCATATCTCCTCTCTTTCGTCTTTCTTCCAGTTTAGGTAATTTTAGTTTTTTTAGTCTTTCTTCATAGCTTAGTTCTCTTAGACTTGGAAGCCATCTTGTTGCTGGTCTTTGTACTTTTTCTAATTTAGTGATATGTTTCTTTAAATATGTGTGTGTGTGTATGTTAGGGAGAGAGAATGTGTGTGTGTGTTTGGAGGCTTCTGATTCCTCCACACCATGCCATGAAACAAGCTTCTTCTATATAGGTGGAGTTTCATGGCAATATTTGACTACATCACAGGGTCCCTTAAGGAGGCAATTCACTTTTATTACATTAAATATTACATTAAATATTATTGTAGTAGGTTATATCTTATTTATTCTTTTTTGTTACATTGGAGTGCCTTGATTCCTCCAAAATATGTCAGGAAACAGAACCAGAAGACCAAAAATAATGGTGTCCTGTTGTTTCTTGGAAAAATAGTTTGGAGGAATCAGTTGCTCCAGATTTACCAAAAACACATAATAATTTCCCCCTTGACTGTCCCACTTGTCAATGACCTTCCTTCTTCCTCCTCGGGTGCCATATGACCTTGGCTGTTATGTTGCCTAATATCAACCCATATTTACAGGTCACACCACCAAGATGGAGGACTTACGGTATAAATATATACAAGAGATCTACTGAAAGAAACACAAGTGATGTGATGCAGTACTTGGTGTGTGTGTTGAGGTGATGACACTTCCATCACCTCAACACCCAGCATCCCAGGCCAACACCCTACAATGCCTACATTGAGCATCCCAGGCCAACACCACCACAGAAGTCACCAATGCTCGGCTATAAGGCCAACACCACCACACAAGGCACCAAGGTTCGGCTATAAGGCCAACACCACCACACAAGGCACCAAGGTTCGGCTATAAGGCCAACACCACCACAGAAGTCACCAATGCTCGGCTATAAGGCCAACACCACCACACAAGGCACCAAGGTTCGGCTATAAGGCCAACACCACCACACAAGGCACCAAGGTTCGGCTATAAGGCCAACACCACCACAGAAGTCACCAATGCTCGGCTATAAGGCCAAGCAGGGTATATATATATATATATATATATATATATATGTCTGGTGTTTCTATGTCTGTCAAGTGAGTATATATATATACAGGGTGTCCGGAATTTTTTGCCCGAAAATTTGGCAAATGCATCCTTTATTAATTCTGAAAAGAAAATACTCTATTGATGTTGTCTTTTTTTTCTCTAGTTTAGCGGTAATTGAGACATTTAAATGTGTGACAGAACGTTAGGTAATGTACACAGAGGCAGCCCCGCGCCGCGCCCCACTCGAGGGGTGGAGAGATTTCCCACCTCACAGCCTGCCACAGTCACTACCACACCTGACACCCAGCAGCATTCTCCTGTAGCGAGGGTGGAAGGAAGAAGTATTCTACGGCGTTCTCCCACTCATTTCACTACAATGCCATTCACCTTCATCAACGCTGAGTACACAGATATGGTGCTCATCTACGGCTTCTGTGGAGTGAGTGCTGAAGCATCAGTCAGGGAATACCGACGGAAATTTCCAAACAGAAGAATCCCAGATCAGATCCCAGAAAAGAAGTCATCATAATCATAACAAATACCTTTGCTCTAATAGTTAAGAGTATAAAAATGTCCTGTCTAATGATTATTGATTGATAAGTATAACACAGTTTTGAGAATAATATGTAAAATTTGAAATAAAATGTACGTTTATTCCGACTTGGCAACTCAACGGGCTGCGGGGCGCGGCGCGGGGCTGCCTCTGTGTACATTACCTAACGTTCTGTCACACATTTAAATGTCTCAATTACCGCTAAACTAGAGAAAAAAAAAGACAACATCAATAGAGTATTTTCTTTTCAGAATTAATAAAGGATGCATTTGCCAAATTTTCGGGCAAAAAATTCCGGACACCCTGTATATATTGATTTTAATGTTTTTTTTTTTCCAGTATAAGTACTGTACTGTCGGCCACAATAATTCATACACACACTGTTGTGGTTTTCAAGGATTTACAACATATAGAAAATGTCACACTATGTAATTGTAATACAATATTATTATTATTATTATTGTCAGGTTTGTTATTTTGAAATGTCAGTATATACAGTAATTGTAATACAACATTATTGTTATTGTCAGGTTTGTTATTTTAAAATGTCAGAATATACAGTAATTGTAATACAACATTATTATTATTATTAGTTTTGTTATTTTGAAATGTCACTTTGTACAGTAATTGTAATACAACATTATTATTATTATTATTATTAGGTTTGTCATTTTAAAATGTCAGTTTGTACAGTAATTGTAATACAACATTATTATTATTATTAGGTTTGTTATTTTAAAATGTCAGAATATACAGTAATTGTAATACAACATTATTATTATTATTAGTTTTGTTATTTTGAAATGTCAGTTTGTACAGTAATTGTAATACAACATTATTATTATTATTAGTTTTGTTATTTTGAAATGTCAGTTTGTACAGTAATTGTTGTTGTTGTTGAAGTTCGTCAAGGTGTCTGGCCGAGCAGCCCCGAGCTCCTGAGGAAGGTCATGGCCTGAACCGGGCTTTCCCACAATGCCCTCAGAGAGTGTATGTTGTGTTGTTGGCAAGTGTGGTTGTGTGTGTTGCAGTCTTCAATAATGTGTTTAATAGAATGAGGTGTTGTGTTGCATCCTGGACAGGTATCTACAATGGTTCCATCCAGCCTCTTCTTATATGTCTCCCAAGGAAGGAAGCTATGGGGGCCAAACCATCACAACATCCCCCCGCCCTATTTTGGGGCACGAGAACCTGGGAACGGCTTCGGTCACCCAGGCAATACCATCCTGACATAGTTTGGAAGAGTGTGTGGTGAGTGGGTAGTGGGTGTGTAGTAGATGGGTGGTGAGTGGGTAGTGGATGAGTGGTGAGTGTAGTGGGTGGGTAGTGGGTGTGTAGTAGATGGGTGGTGAGTGGTGAGTGTAGTGGGTGTGTAGTGAGTGCCTTGTTTATCGCCATCCATCCACTTTCCATGAACTGAGACATGAATAACTGGAGATGTAATTATACCTCCATGGTATCACTGGCCGTTGTAACACATCACTCAGACATTCTATCACACACACACACACCACTCTGAATACACATTACTCAACTTTTACATTACCTTAAAATTAATGAAGAGATCCTCTCTGGTACTGCAAGTCCTTTGCACTCTTTTTCTTAACTTCTGCTTTACATTTTCAGCATAATATCTGTTGGCTGAGTGTTACGACACGGATGATATGAGTATTACAAGTGATTATAGTGTTTAGTAATATTGAGAGAGGCCCTGCGGAGCACCATCTGCTGGTGGAGCGGGGCATAGAATATCCAACAACAAGTAACAAGTAACAAGTATATACAACCCACCAACAGGATATAACCATATAAGGATGGAGACAATAATTAAATGTCAAGGATATATAAGGATAATGGTACTAAGGCCGAGAGCTTTGTTTTTTGTACTACCTTATGCACAGACTGCTATTAGTATAATTATAGTATTAAAACAACCTTGTATTAGTATTACTTCAAATTATTGTCACTGACATGGCGACAGGACAAGTAGGTAATTAGCTTGAATCAAATTCTCCCACTCTTTCCTAGTCAGTGGGTAGCATGGTCCATATAATAATGGCCAGCAGCTCTACCCTACATTAGGGCAACCTTCTCACCCTCACTGTAGTTAGGGTGGAAAGCTATGGAAGAGGTCAAGAAACAATTTTTAGCCTCCCACAACCCCTCTCATAATTAATCTTTCTGGTCTATTCTCTCTTAACTTTGCTTCATGCCTCTCTTTGTCCACCCAGTCCTCAACTGAGCCCCATAACCCAGAAGTGGAGTGTCCCTCATCCCTTGTCCAGCACTGGGATGTGTTTAAGAAATTACAGTACAGATTATATTCTAATATATTTATATAAGTACACTCGCGGTCAGAAATTGTGTCCCGATCCCCTGGCAAGATGAATCGCAAACAGCCTAGCTTTGAAAAATAACTGTGCGTCTGCCTACAACACACATTTGTTCCAATCATCAAAGCTTGGCTGGTTGCAATTCATCGTGCCAAGGGATCAGGACAAAAATTTTGTTTATATAAAAACAATTTATTATATAAATAATTTTTTTTATATAATTTTTTTTTTTATATGTTACAGTGTGTTATGAAGCTCCAGATTCCCTCTTTAACATATTCGGCCGTCTGCACCAATCAAGGATCATTACAAGTTTACAAGATAGCCAATCCTTTAGTGTTGTGGTTTTGACGTAGGTTTCTCAAAGAGTATATATAGCGAGAAAAGCCGGTGCTCAATGTCATTCTTCCAGCATTTCTCAAATTTAATTGTTCTGTGTGAGGCCCATTTCTCTCCCTTCTGTAACTGGACTAATTGTATCAGACTGGCATTAATTCGGTTAAGTATTATTGTTACTATAAAACAAAAATTTATATAAACTTTTTTTTATATTTTTTTTTTATATAAATTTTTTTATATAAATTTTTTTTTTTATAAATTTTTTCTATATAAAATTTTTTTTATATAAATTTTTTTTATATAAAAATTTTTATATATAAAATTTTGTTTATATAAAATTTTTTTATATAAAATTTTTTTTTATATAAAATTTTTTTTATATAAAATTTTTTTTATATAAAATTTTTTTTATATAAAATTTTTTTTATATAAATTTTTTTTATATAATATAAAAATTTTTTTATATAAAATTTTTTTTATATAAAAATTTTTTTATATAAAATTTTTTTTATATAAAATTTTTTTTATATAAATTTTTTTTTATATAAAATTTTTTATATATAAAATTTTTTTTATATAAATTTTTTTTTATATAAAATTTTTTATATATAAAATTTGTTTTATATAAATTTTTTTTATATAAAATTTTTTTTATATAAAATTTTTTTTATATAAAATTTTTATATAAAATTTTTTTTATATAAAAATTTTTTTATATAAAATTTTTTTTATATATAATTTTTTTTATATAAATTTTTTTTTTATATAAAATTTTTTATATATAAAATTTTTTTTATATAAATTTTTTTTATATAAAATTTTTTTTATATAAATTTTTTTTTATATAAAATTTTTTTTATATAAAATTTTTTTTATATAAAATTTTTTTTATATAAAATTTTTTTTATATAAAATTTTTTTATATAAAATTTTTTTATATAAAATTTTTTATATATAAAATTTTTTTTATATAAATTTTTTTTTTATATAAAATTTTTTTTTATATAAAATTTTTTTTATATAAAATTTTTTTTATATAAAATTTTTTTTATATAAAATTTTTTTTACATAAAATTTTTTTTATATAAAAATTTTTTTCATATAAAAATTTTTTTCATAAAATTTTTTTATATAAAATTTTTTTTTATATAAATTTTTTTTTATATAAATTTTTTTTTATATAAATATTTTTTTATATAAAATTTTTTTTATATAAAATTTTTTTTTATATAAAATTTTTTTTATATAAAATTTTTTTTATATTAAATTTTTTTTATATAAAATTTTTTTTATATAAAATTTTTTTTATATAAATTTTTTTTTATATAAATTTTTTTTTATATAAATTTTTTTTTATATAAAATTTTTTTTATATAAAATTTTTTTATATAAAATTTTTTTTATATAAAATTTTTTTATATAAAATTTTTTTATATAAAATTTTTTTTATATAAAAATTTTTTTATATAAAATTTTTTTTATATAAAATTTTTTTATATAAAATTTTTTTTATATAAAATTTTTTTATATAATTTTTTTTATATAAAATTTTTTTTATATAAAATTTTTTTTATATAAATTTTTTTTTATATAAATTTTTTTTTATATAAAACTTTTTTTATATTAAATTTTTTTATATTAAATTTTTTTTTATATAAATTTTTTTTTATATAAAATTTTTTTATATAAAATTTTTTTATATAAAATTTTTTTTTATAACATTTTTTTTATATAACATTTTTTTTATAAGGTTTGAATAACTGTGCGTCTCCCTACAACACACATTTGTTCGAATCATCAAAGCTTGGCTAGTTGCGATTCATCGTGCCAAGGGATCAAGACACAATTTCTGACCGCGAGTGTACATCCTGGCTACATTTGGACTTCCACTGATAGATTAATGCAAGATTGAAGGCAATTTCCCGTGAAAGATCCAGTCTTGGGCCATCAGGTGTTTCTTCAGCCGGTGGACATTCTAAGGCCAATTTGTAGTAATGAACAGCTTGTGGTAGAAGATTCAGTTGGTGATGTGCTCGGCCCAAATTATACATAGATTCTTGGCATTCCCCACGCATTTCTACATAAGTGTTAAGAAATGCTAATGCCTGGACAACCAAAGAATGTTTTTTGCCACTAAATTTCTGACATGCCATGTGTGTAAATGTGAGGCCCAACATAAGGGGAATGATGGGATTACTCTTATCCTGTTTGAAAACTTGTGTGTATTCAGCCAATGAGTATTTGTATGTACCAGCAACTAAGCAATTGTGTCCATTAAGTAAACCTAAGGCAACCAGGTCTGGGTGTTTGTGAGTCAATCGAAGCAGAAAGCGATTATGTCTGAAGTCATCAGCCTTTGATATGATAAGATTTAATAAATTCCAGCACCTATTACTCTCAGGGTTCTTTATAACCAGCTCACGCATGATGTTGTAGGCAAAGTATGAGCTGTCATTATATATGCAAGCTAAGAGACACATAAACTCCATCTCTCGTGCCCGCTCCTTATCTCTCATAAATTCCTTGGAACCCAGGGCACTGAAGGTCATCCTCTCAAGTTCTTCAAACCTGAAACAGTGACAAAGAGCAAATTATTCAAATATTTCAGCAGACTGATATTACTGTTGTTATGGGGAGATTTACTTTTGAGTATACAAGTATTGTACAAAAATAAAATGGATGGTGAAACTAGACAGGAAGCAATGTACAGTCACAATCAAATATCCACCGACACTTTCCTTCCATCGTAGTAAATATCTTGGTAATAAAGAACAACATGTGTATGATTTTGCAGCACCTCATAATAATAATTGAGGGAGTTGAGTTGACGTAAGGTGTTGTATGATTATGTTTTGATATAATACTGATTTATTTGCACGATGGAAGGAAAGTGTGGGTGGATATTTGATTGTGGCTGTACAGTACCTGTACATAAACTCATTGGACCTACCTCTTCTGTTCATGCAAAATGTGACAAAGAGTAGTGAAAAGTTCCCATTGATCTTCCAATGGCACATCAGGCTGGCCCAGTGAAGGCAGGACCATTATCTTCCAAGTTCTCACTCTTGGATCGCCGCAGTTCTCTGATGGCCTCATATTTGTTACTCAGCTTCTTATTGTTTAACATAGCCTCAGCTTCATCTTTGTTCCTATGGGTAATTATAGATGTTAGTTAGATGTTATCGGTATCAAATTTATGGTTCAATCGTTTTTTTTTATAAAAAAAAATTGTTATAAAAATTTTTTTTTATAAAAAAAAAGTTTTATTAAAAAAAATATTAAACAAAATTATAAATTTTTTTTATAAAAAAAAATTTATATAAAAAAAAAAAAAAATTGTAAATTTTTTTTATAAAAAAAAAGTTTTAGAAAAAAATATATAAATTTTTTTGGTAAACTTTTTTTTTTATAATTTTTTTTATATATTTTTTTTTATAAAAAAAAATAAATTTTTTTTATAATTTTTTTGTTATAAAAAAAAATTAAACTTTTTTTTTGTAAAAAAAAAAAAAATTATAATTTTTTTTTTATCTAGAATATTCTAGATCTTGATCATATGTACTGTACGCGGGTACTATTTACAATCAGGTGTGCTGGTGTGGTGGTGATTGAGGTGGTGGTGATATTGATCAGGTGTGCTGGTGTGATGGTGATTGAGGTGGTGGTAATTGTGTTGGTGGTGATTGTAGAGTTGATGGTGGTGATTTTGTGATGGTGATTTTGTGATGGTGATTGAGGTGGTGGTGATTGAGGTGGTGATTGTGTTGATGGTGATTGGTGGTGATGGAGATTGTGGTGGTGCATGGAGTTGATGGTGATGAAGTAAATATTTATATAGTGGTGATGGTGATGTAACTAACTATGGTGGTGATGGTGATGAAGTAAACATATATATAGTGGTGATGGTGATGAAGTAAATATATATATAGTGGTGATGGTGATGTAACTAACTATGGTGGTGATGGTGATGAAGTAAACATATAGATAGTGGTGATGGTGATGAAGTAAATATATATATAGTGGTGATGGTGATGAAGTAAACATATAGATAGTGGTGATGGTGATGGTGATGAAGTAAACATATAGATAGTGGTGATGGTGATGAAGTAAACATATATATAGTGGTGATGGTGATGAAGTAAACATATATATAGTGGTGATGGTGATGAAGTAAACATATATATAGTGGTGATGGTGATGAAGTAAACATATATAGTGGTGATGGTGATGTAACTAACTATGGTGGTGATGGTGATGAAGTAAACATATATATAGTGGTGATGGTGATGAAGTAAACATATACTTGTTGACACAAGTTTTCTATATCTATCTTTTCTTTTTCTGTGACACATTTGTAAACCATAATCATATCTCCTCTCTTTCGTCTTTCTTCTAGTTTAGGTAATTTTAGTTTCTTTCGTCTTTCTTCATAGCTTAATTCTCTTATCTTAGACTTGGTAGCCATCTTGTTGCTGCTCTTTGTACTTTTTCTAATTTAGTGATATGTTTCTTTAAATATGTGTGTGTGACCGGAGAGAGAATGTGTGTGTGTGTTTGGAGGCTTCTAATTCCTTCTGACTCTGCCACGAAACAAGCTTCTTCCATATAGGTGGAGTTTCATGGCAATATTTGAAGGACTCATTTACCTTCAATTATCTGACTACATCACAGGGTTCCTTAAGGAGGTAATTCACTTTTATTACATTAAATATTACATTACTTAACATTAAATATTATTGTACTGTAGTAGGTTATTTCTTATTTATTCTTTTTTGTTACATTGGAGTGCCTTGATTCCTCCAAAGTATGTTGGGAAACAGAACCAGAAGACCAAAAATAATGGTGTCCTGTCGCTTGAAATAGTTTGGAGGATTCAGTTACTCCAGATTTACATTAGGAGCATCTTGATTCCTCCAATGTATGCCAGGAAACAGGACCAGAAGAACAAAAATAATCTGTTGTTGCTTGGAAAAATAGTTTGGAGGAATCAGTTGCTCCAGATTTACCAAAAACACATATAATTTCCCCCTTGACTGTCCCACTTGTCAATGACCTTCCTTCTTCCTCCTCGGGTGCCATATGACCTTGGCTGTTATGTTGCCTAATATTAATCAGTATTTACAGGTCACACCACCAAGATGGAGGACATATGAATATTTACAAGAGGTCTACTGTAAGAAACACAAGTGATGTGATGCAGTACTTGGTGTGGGGTTCAGGAATAGGGGGACAGGCTTGGGGGGGGTTTAAGGGGGTGCGGGAGTAGGGGACAGGCTTAAGAGGGGGGGTTAGTTGGGTTTAGGAAAGACTCCCCTATTCCTGCACCCCTCTAACCCCCCCCCAAGCCTGTTCCTCTACTCCCGCACCCCCCAAAACCCCCCCCAAGCCTGTCTCCCTATTCCCGCACCCCCCAAGCCTGTTCCTCTACTCCCGCACCCCCCAAACCCCCCCCAGCACCCCAGACCAACACCCTACACCCAACACCACCACACAAGGCACCAAGGCTCGGCTATAAGGCCAAGCAGGGTATATATATATATATATATATATATATATATATATATATATATGTCTGTCAAGTGAGTATATATATATATATATTGATTTTAATGTTTTTTTTTTCCAGTATAAGTACTGTACTGTCGGCCACAATAATTCATACACACACTGTTGTGGTTTTCAAGGATTTACAACATGTAGAAAATGTCACACTATGTAATTGTAATACAATATTATTATTATTATTATTATTGTCAGGTTTGTTATTTTGAAATGTCAGTATATACAGTAATTGTAATACAACATTATTATTATTATTATTATTAGGTTTGTTATTTTGAAATGTCAGTTTGTACAGTAATTGTAATACAACATTATTATTATTATTAGTTTTGTTATTTTGAAATGTCACTTTGTACAGTAATTGTAATACAACATTATTATTATTATTAGGTTTGTTATTTTAAAATGTCAGAATATACAGTAATTGTAATACAACATTATTATTATTATTAGTTTTGTTATTTTGAAATGTCAGTTTGTACAGTAATTGTAATACAACATTATTATTATTATTAGTTTTGTTATTTTGAAATGTCAGTTTGTACAGTAATTGTTGTTGTTGTTGAAGTTCGTCAAGGTGTCTGGCCGAGCAGCCCCGAGCTCCTGAGGAAGGTCATGGCCTGAACCGGGCTTTCCCACAATGCCCTCAGAGAGTGTATGTTGTGTTGTTGGCAAGTGTGGTTGTGTGTGTTGCAGTCTTCAATAATGTGTTTAATAGAATGAGGTGTTGTGTTGCATCCTGGACAGGTATCTACAATGGTTCCATCCAGCCTCTTCTTATATGTCTCCCAAGGAAGGAAGCTATGGGGGCCAAACCATCACAACATCCCCCCGCCCTATTTTGGGGCACGAGAACCTGGGAACGGCTTCGGTCACCCAGGCAATACCATCCTGACATAGTTTGGAAGAGTGTGTGGTGAGTGGGTAGTGGGTGTGTAGTAGATGGGTGGTGAGTGTAGTGGGTGTGTAATGAGTGGGTAGTGGGTGTGTAGTAGATGGGTGGTGAGTGGGTAGTGGATGAGTGGTGAGTGTAGTGTGTAGTGTAGTGAGTGGGTAGTCCTTCAATTTACCACCAAGAGAATCTCATCTTAGTCTATATAATTATAATTGGACTCTGTATATTATTTACCACAACACTATAGTCAAACCAGAATATACTGAGCCTTCGGGTAGGGTCGAGGATTAAGAGCAGTGTTGCCAAATCATCACCAAAACATACCCACATGGTATCCAACATTCTCTGTGATAAATTTAATGGGGTTGCCTTCGCTGTACCAGCAACTGACTGAGAGGGATCTAATAGGGGTCCTCTATTGGCCTTCTCATGGAGGAAATATCTATTTACATTATAAATAATTTCCTTGGCTTGGCTGTGGAGAACACCGACGCACTTGGGAGATGTGTGGTCCATAGTGGTTGGTGTGTGGTCCATAGTGGTTGGTGTGTGGTCCATAGTGGTTGGTGTGTGGTCCATAGTGGTTGGTGTGAGAATGACCAGGTGACTGATATGTATGAGTACACACGTCCTTGACCCACCATTAACACTTTGTCACAGGAGATGTGGCAACATGTACACAATAGCATGTCACATGTTGTATAGAGTTGTTGTAAATATACTTATAACGAACCAAACTCATCATTATAAATACTTCTTTTTAGCATTGTATTATATATTGAATACTTACACCTACTACAAATTGGCTTATGCATTAAAATTTTAACGATATGGGTTTGTTTTGGTGATGATTTGGCAATGCCGCTCTTAATCCGGACCCCACCCTAGGGCTCAGTATATTCTGGTTTGACTATAGTAATATTGATGTGATTTGTTTGTTTCCTGACATAGTTTGGAGGAGTGGGTAGTGTAGTGAGTGGGTAGTGAATGGGTAGTGTAGTGAGTAGTGTGTAGTGAGTGAGTGGTCCTCCAATTTCCCACCAAGAGAATCTCATCTTAATTAAGGGGGAAGTTTTGTGTTGGTAAATCTGGAGCAACTGAATCCTCCAAACTATTCCAAGCAACAACAGAACACCATTATATTTGCTATTCTGGTCCTGTTTCCTGGCATACTCTGGAGGAATCAAGGCACTCCAATGTAACAAAAAAGAATTATCACCTTAATGTTTATAATAAATAAATGGGTGAATTTCATTGTACTGTGTATATTATTTATTTACCACTATAGAAAGGAATCATCATTATTATATGCCTTTGTACTAAGTAAACTGGTTGGTTGTATTGTGTACTGGGGGTTTTGGGTTGGATGTTCCTTGGCATGTGTGGGTGTGTGTTTTGGTCTGTGTGTGGGTGTGTTTTGGTCTGTGTCGTCCTCTGGTCTCTAAATTGTGTGTTTTGGTCTGTGTGTGGGTGTGTTTTGGTCTGTGTCGTCCTCTGGTCTCTAAATTGTGTGTGTGGGTGTGTGTGTTTTGGCATGTGTGTGTGGGTGTGTGTGTTTTGGCATGTGGGTGTGGGTGTGTGTGTTTTGGCATGTGGGTGTGTGTGTTTTGGCATGTGTGTGTGGGTGTGTGTGTGTTTTGGCATGTGTGTGGGTGTGTGTGTTTTGGTATGTGGGTGTGGGTGTGTATGTTTTGGCATGTGTGTGGGTGTGTGTGTTTTGGTATGTGTGTGTTTTGGCATGTGGGTGTGGGTGTGTGTGTTTTGGCATGTGTGTGTGGGTGTGTGTGTGTTTTGGCATGTGTGTGGGTGTGTGTGTTTTGGTATGTGTGTGTTTTGGCGTGTGGGTGTGGGTGTGTATGTTTTGGCATGTGTGTGTGTGTGTTTTGGCATGTGTGTGTGGGTGTGTGTTTTGGCATGTGGGTGTGTGTTTTGGCATGTGTGTCTGTGTGTGTGTGTTTTGGCATGTGTGTGTGGGTGTGTGTTTTGGCATGTGTGGGTGTGTGTGTTTTACCATGTGTGGGTGTGGGTTTTGGCATGTGTGTGTGTGTGGGTGTTTTACCACAGTGTAGTGGATGGTGTGGGTTTGTATTCCTTTCGTGTCAAGATGTTGCTGGCCAAAGGTAAGTAAGTATTATTATTATATATATATATATATATATATATATATATATATATATATATATATATATATATATATATATATATATATATATATATATATATATATATATATATATATATATATTTACTGCTTTACACACATAGGGTCCATTCCACAGTGGTTGGTATTGGTTTGTAAGCACGCAAACGAAAGAATATTAGCCGTGTTAATGATTCCTGGGTGAATTATTTAATGAATTTGGTGAGTATCCGTATTCGCAAAATCTATACAACAGTTAGATAATAATGATCACGGAATAGTTTACTCACCAAATTCATTAAATAATTCACCCAGAAGTCATTAACACTGCTAACATTCTTTCGTTTGCGTGCTTACAAACCACAACGAATGGCTCTGAAAAATGTAGCCAGGGTAAAATGAGTTGGGAAAGAGAATGAAACTATTTCAAAGATTATCCCATGGTTGGATTTATGGATATAAGCCAAGCGTTATTGTCCTTCCCACCACCACCACCACCACTACCCAGCAGTAAGCAGTGTTGACAACGTAGCCAGCAGTCTGTACAGGTTGTACATACATATACATTACATACACCAGGCTGCACATACATACATATATATACCAGGCTGCACATACATAAATACATATACAGTACATACATAGGCTATACCAGGCTACACACTTCAACAAAATGTCAATACCGATGATATATAGCCACTTTTGGCGGATATTTTTGGGACTGGGCTATAGCCAGCAGAGTGGCAATGGGATAGCCATACTCAGTCAGTGTTGTTAATGTTTGGCGTGATGGCTGACAGTATTGCAAATATGTTCTCGCTTTCCATTTGATGCACCTCTGCCTTGGGTTTTGGGGATTTTAATGTGTGCGGGAGTAGGGGGCAGGCTTGAGGGATGGGGGGGGGGTTTAGGGGGGTGCGGGAGTAGGGGGACATTTAATAATAATAGTAATAATAATAATAACTCCGCCATCAACCCCCCCAACCCAGGACTGACACACCTCGCTCTCTGGCCAAAAGTTACATGTCTTTTCTTCACATGATATCTTTGTACCCAGGAGTCATAGAGAGTTGAAGTTGATCTCATTCGAAAGAGGAAGAGTTGCTGCTTAGAATGAAACTAAATTTAATTTTCTAGACATTGTAGTTTAGACGTAGGGAGTAAGTGAAATAGAGCGATTTTTGGAGACATCACTTGGACCTGTCGGGAATATGTGTGTGTGTCTGTGTACGGTAGGGGGGGGGGCGGGAGTAGAGGGCCAAGCTGGGGGGGTGTTTAGGGGGGTGCGGGAGTAGAGGGACAAGCTGGGGGGGGGGTTAGGGGGGTGCGGGAGTAGAGGGACAGGCTGGGGGGGGGTGCGTGAATAGGGGACAGGCTTTCTACCCACCCCAAGCCTGTCCCCCTATTCCCGCACCCCCCTAAACCTCTCCAAGCCTGTCCCATACTCCCGCACCCCCCTAAACCCCCCCAAGCCTGTCTTCCTACTCCCGCACCCCCCTAACCCCCCCCAAGCCTGTCCCCTATTCCCGCACCCCCTTAGTCCCCCCCAAGCCTGTCCCCTATTCCCGCACCCCCTTAACTGTTAACTGCAGTGATGCAAACTCAAATTTTTGTAATCCGCTAGACTAGTCAAGAAAATCCGCTAAATTAATTATAGGAAAGGCTCTTAAAATTTTCCGCTAGATTGGCCTTTCAAATCCTCTTGTAAAATCTTCTTGCTAAATCCGCTTGTAAAATCTTCTTGTTAAATCCGCTTCTAAAATCCGCTTGTAAAATCTTCTTGTAAAATCCTCTTGAAAATTTCAATATTTTTCCCGCTAGATAATTTTCAAATCCGCTAGATCTACCCGAAAATTGGTCAAATTGGCATTACTGTTTGCCGGAGCCAACGAATAGAGAGAGAGAGAGAGAGAGAGAGAGAGAGAAAGAATGAGTGTCCGTGTGTGTGTGAGAGAGAGAGAGAGAGAGAGAGAGAGAGAGAGAGAGAGAGAGTGTGTCTGACTCTCAAGTACCCCGTTATAAATAGCCCCTGTCTCCCTTTTCCTTCGTCTTGTGGTCAATTTAAGGCTTGCTTCGTCCTCCAATTCCTTTTTCCTTCATCCTGTGGTCAATTTAAGGCTTCCTCCGTCCTCCAACTTAATTTTAAAAGGTGTAAAACATTATAACGAGGCTCGAGTCGGCGGTTGACGGAACAGAAAACGAAGGATTTAAATATATTGGGTTTTAAAATAGTCCATCATTAAAAATATATTAAATTTTAAAATAGTCGGTCCTTAAAAGTCATAGAAAATGGGAAGGTTTTTGATTAGAGAATGGGAAGGTGTTAGAAATGTTAGAAAAAAAGAATAAATCTCACGGTCCGATTCTGCTAACTAGATTGACGTGGGTTTAGATTTTGACATTAAAACATTACGAATTTGTTATTTTTTCACTATAGCAGCCTTGCGTAAAAATATACCTACGTTATCAAATTAAAATGATTTGCGTACAAATAGTATTTAGTGAATAATTTAAATAAATGTATATACGAAGGTCAGTAGAAGATGATTCGGACAAAACCTAACTAACCTAACTTATTATTACCAACTCAAAATAAAAATGTATTAGTACGTGATGTGGCTAATTAGAATGGTAAATATCTAAATAAATAACCTATCAACAGCAGCTTTTATTGTCTGAGAAATTGTATTTTAGTAAATAGTCGTTAATTTAAGACAAACCCGACGAATTAACATCGTAGTTTTTATATTAAAAGGCAAAAACTGATGTTAGATCATAGGGTTCATTGCCAATAGGATCTGGCAACTTAGAAGATTCGTTACGTAAGGTTACGCATGTGTGGCGCCATTTTAACGCGGTTTGACGCAGGTGAGTGGTTGTCAATTATCGACTCGTTACACATTAATTACAGCCTTAGGTAAGTTGATTGTAATTTTTATGTGTAGATAATAGATTAATTTAGCCATGTGACCCACCGTGGGGAGTGATAGATAAAAAATAGATGAGAAAAATAATATATAAAAACAGCATTTGCCCGCTCGTTTTAAATATGGCGTCGGTGTCTGGTATCATTCATTAATATCCTTATAATTTAAATATTAGAAGCTTAGGTACGTCAATGTGGCTATGAGATGTAGTTTATAAATATATCTATCGGTATATCACACTGTGGGAAGCGAGGGAATAATGATATAGATGATAAATTTGATAAATAATAAAATAAATGTCGTCATTTGATTGCCAGTCGAAAAACGTTGAAGAGTTGCCATGCGTACGATAATTCAGTGTTGTATTGGTAGTAGTAATAGTAATATCGGTGGATAGTGGTAATAGTGGTAGTAGTAGTAGTATTGGTAAAAGTAATAGTAGTAATATTGGTGGTGGTAGTAGTGGTAATATTGGTGCTGATAGTAGTAGTAATAATATTTGTAGTAGTAGTAGTGGTTATGGTAGTAGTAGTAGTAGTAGTAATATTGGTGGTGGTAGTAGTAGTAGTAATATTGGTAATAGTAATAGTAGTACAATAATATTAGTAATAGTAGTAAAATAATAGTACCATAATTGATTAATACAGCGTACCATAATCTGAAAAATCGATAATTTAGTCAGTCGTATACGTACGATACTTTGTGCAGGTCGGCAATTCACTATATTATTTTATTTATTTATTATTATTTTATTTATTTATTATGAGTTAAGTAGAAATAAATAAGAGTATAAAATTAAAAATATAATTATTATACTAATTTTAATTAAAATAATATATCCCAAAAAGAATTAATAATCTTGGATGTTATATATCACGGTCTAGTTATATATATAATGATAATTTAGAACTTACGTACTCGTTTGACCTTAGAAAAAAAAAATGTAATTATTATACTGATTTTAATAAAAATAATATATTTAAAAAAATAATTAATTATCTTGGATGTTATATATTTACTTTGGGCATGTCGGCTTTGCAACCCTGCCTGTCTCGACCATTACCAGTGTTTTCATTCTTAAGGTAATTACTTCAGAGTATCGTAATTTTGGGCTATTTAAGATAATATTTTGACCATCTAAGGATACCAAATAGGCATTCAACCCATAAAATCTGGGGAAATCTAAGGAAAACTTTTGATACTCTAAGGAAATCTAAGGTAAACATTTTGATAATCTAAGGAAATTTAAGGTAAATTTTTGGCCATAGAGAGAGAAACAAGCATGGTAGACGTTTATTTTGTGGTATTCAAGAAGGTTGGTGGTGTATACGATGCATGGTACCGATACGATGGGTGCATAGACAAACCACAGAGCCGTCGTACAGTACCACACCATCGTATACACCATGGATGTTCTTGAATACGGCCATAGTTTCAATTTGTGAGTGTCAGAGGTAAGTCCATTTTTTTATATGCTATTCAAGGACGTTCGTAGTGTATACGATGCATGGTACCGATACGATGGCTCAATAGACAAACAACAGAGCCGTCGTACACTACCCCACCATCGTATACACCACGGATGTTCTTGAATACGGCTATAATAAATTCTGACAACATACATCGAGCCAATTCCATAGTGGTATTTGTTAGTTTGCTTACCAACCAACCACAAGCTGAGTATACACATTCACAAAATCTATCCAACAGTTAGATAATAATAATCACTGTATAGTTTACTTACCAAATTAATGAAATAATTCACCCAGAAGTCATTAACAAGGCTAACATTCTTTCGTTTGTGTGCTTACAAACCAAATTCATTAAATAATTCACCCATAAGTCATTAACAAGGCTAACATTTTTTCGTTTGTGTGCTTGCCAACCAATACCAACCACTGTGTAATCGACCCCAGGCTTCTCATATTCCATTTATATTTTTTGTAAGTTCTTTATTTACCTTTAGTACAAGCCCCAACCAACACTGTGGGGAATATACACACACATATACATACATATAAATATACACACACATATACATACATATAAATATACACAGACACACATAAACTGCTTTACATAATACTATACAGTGTCCTAAGCATATTACTGACCATTACAATAAATTAGCTAAATATTGAAAGAATTACCGTTATTGCGTACAGTTTTTCGGTAAATATTGAAAGAATTACCATTATTACATATGGTTTTTCTACCTTCATTACCCACTTCTTTAGACCATTCTAAGATTATTTTCTTCCATGGCATTTCCTCCACAAAATTTCCAAATTTCCATATTCAAAATGGGGCATTTTGAAATTAGCCTGACCTAACCTAACCTAACATAACCTAACCTTACCTAACATAACATAACATAACATAACATAACATAACATAACCTAACCTAACCTGACCTTACCTAACCTAACATAACCTAGACCACAGCAGACTACCGGGACCTAACCTGGACAAACTACCGGGAAATAACCTGGGCCGGTATTAATAAAAGATCATAGAAGTACTTTCAAAGTTACTCCTAAAAGCACTTTTAACTACTGCTGCTTCTAGAAGTTACTCAAAAAGTACTTCTAGCAGCAACTTTTACTTAAAAGTAAAAGTTACTACTATAGTCAACCACAAGGAAACTGGCGGCTGAAGGTGGGGCAGCCGCCCCAAGCAGCGCTGCCACATCTGGTCTGTCAGAATGGGATTACCCAGGGCCCACAGGGCAGTAGATTAGCAGTCCTTCACCTGAATCTCCTCCCTCCCCCCCTTAGCCTACTCTTTCTTCATCTGTATTTTATGTGTCTGTCTGTCCCAGTGCATAGTAATGTGCTTCTGAATTATTATCCATTTTTTTATTATTATTTTTACGTCTGTTTACTATTTGTACATTTATTCATAATTTGTACATACCCCTTCCTTTTGCCTCCCTTGTGTGTGTGTGTTGGGGGAGGGGAGGGAGGGCGCCTGGTAGGGTGAGGTCAGGACTCCGTTGAGGTAAGGATTAATGGCAGGTGTAAGTAGTGAAGGGCTATGACTTGTGTGTGTGTGTGTGTAGAAGGAAGACTTGATAGGATTTTGTACGTGGTGAACATTTTCTTCTACAAAGTACGAATTTACGTAGAAAATGATTTCCTTCTCACGACTATGGAGCCAGTGTGGGTGGTGGGCAGGGGTACGTGTTCTTCCTTCCATTGTGGAGTCTAAAGGAGAAGTGACCTGACTGACCTCATTAATTTTCTGACCTCGCTCTCACCATTTAAAGACTATATTTATAGAATCAGTGCACCACTGTACGAGAACGTTGCCATTTTGGTGTGATTTTTGATAGAGTGATGTGGGTTGGAAAGCCAAATGTGGCAGCACTGCTTGGGGGGAAATCCCCGATTCGGCCCCACCTAAACCGCCAGTTTCCTAGTGGTTGACTATAGGAGTTGGAATGTCTGCTAAATTTAGCGGGTAGCAACTGTATTTTTTTCTTTTAATGCCTTATTAAGATTGCTAAATTTATAATAATACTTTGCTATAATTAACGAATATTTTCCTAGCGGGTTTTTGCTTCTGTGTCCGTGATTGGTTGATTTGATGATAATGCTCGTTCAAGGGCTCCTAAAGCGACGTGTCCAAACTTCTTATATCTCATTGCCTAAATAAAGAATCTGACACGTTATTATGTTTTTAATATAACAAATATTATTATATAATTGCCAAATGACAAGCGAAAACTGGGTATAGTAGGGAAAATGCGGCTGGTTATTCATTAGGCTACGGAGGTACTGTATCGTTCGAATCCATTCATTTTAGGTCTCAATACACCGTAAATATAAATTAAGCAAAGTTAAAGCATGTTATTTTTTGTAATTCTGATTATTTTTTAACAAGATTCAATACAATTTCAAAATCTAAAGCCTGCAATAGCCTCAAGAAGTAACTAAAAAAATTAAGGATAAGGACCAAGTCAGAGCTACGACGGAAGAACGAACACAGTGTTGGCGGGAAGACCAACACCACCTCTCTCTCCCGTCGGCTAGCCTAGTAACTTCTAACTTTTTACTCTATTTAGGTAAGTTTCTTTATTTGTAGGCGTGTCACCGTGTTGGAACAAAGAGGTATTAGAGGTCCGGTTTCACAGTACTCTGTTGTTATTTGTCATAACAGTAACGACATAATACACACCATCCTCACCCACCCTAATGCAGCCCAACCCAATCCAAACTAACCTAATACACATCAACCCAACCCAACCTAATGTTGCCCAACCCAACCCAACCTAATCTCATCTAAACTAACCTAATACACACCAACCCAGCCCAACACAACCTAATATAACCTAACCTAACCTAAAACACACCAATACAACCAAACCTAAGCTAACTCACTAAAACATTACACTACAATAACCTCAGCAACATCACAACTTGTATATTATTTTTGCAAGCAACACTCATTCGTCACATTCTTCACCCTCGGGGAAACAAATAAAAATAAATAAATAAATAACGCTGTTAAAAGTAACTTTTAAGCCCTTAAAAGTCCTCCGAACCACTTCTACCTTTCAGCCAATTTGAAAGTAACTTTTAAAGTTGAAAGCAACTTTTAGAAGTACTTTTAGGATTTAGAAGCGATTTTCAACTTTGTGAGTAACTTTTAGCTTTAAAAGTCTTTATTAATACCGGCCCAGGTTAGGTCCCGGTAGTTTGACCAGGTTAGGTCCCGGTAATTTGACCAGATTAGGTCCCGGTAGTTTGCCTAGGTTAGGTCCCGGTAGTATGCCTAGGTTA
Organism: Petrolisthes cinctipes; assembly: GCA_033782935.1. Taxonomy (NCBI): domain Eukaryota; kingdom Metazoa; phylum Arthropoda; class Malacostraca; order Decapoda; family Porcellanidae; genus Petrolisthes; species Petrolisthes cinctipes. The sequence goes on along the minus strand of JAWQEG010004017.1, from coordinate 44,125 downwards.
GGTCCCGGTAGTCTGCTGTGGTCTAGGTCAGGTTAGGTTAGGTCAGATTAATTTCCAAATTATGTTTGTAAAACGAGGCATTTCCGAGAGAAACACCATAGATGAAAAGTGTGTGTGTTAGAATGGTCCAAAATAGTGGGTAATGATACTAAAATATACAATATAGTGAATGGAGTACGGTACTTCTGTAATTTTATCATGAATAATTAATTAAGCCACTTGTCCACGAGAAATATGACATTTTTATGAAATTTTACACTGGAATACAAACAATTATAAAGTGATGTATTTACCACCATACTTACTCTCTCTCTCTCTCTCTCTCTCTCTCTCTACAGTACAGTAATACCTGGTTTTGTACTGTTGTTATAAGTGTATATGTATTGTAGTGTTTGTAATTGTAATTTGTATGTATTTTACTGTTTGTGTGTGTGTGAGTGTGTTAGTTTGAGAGAGAGAGAGTATGTGTGTGTGTGAGAGAGAGAGAGAGTGTACGTGTGTGTATGTGTGTGTCAGAGAGAGAGAGTGTACCTGTGTGTATGTGTGTGTCAGAGAGAGAGAGTGTACCTGTGTGTATGTGTGTGAGAGAGAGTGTGTACCTGTGTGTATGTGTGTGTCAGAGAGAGAGTGTACGTGTGTGTATGTGTGTGTCAGAGAGAGAGTGTACGTGTGTGTATGTGTGTGAGAGAGAGAGTGTACGTGTGTGTATGTGTGTGAGAGAGAGAGTGTATGTGTGTGTCAGAGAGAGAGAGTGTATGTGTGTGTCAGAGAGAGAGAGAGTGTACGTGTGTGTATGTGTGTGTCAGAGAGAGAGAGTGTACGTGTGTGTATGTGTGTGAGAGAGAGAGTGTACCTGTGTGTATGTGTGTGTCAGAGAGAGAGAGTGTACGTGTGTGCATGTGTGTGAGAGAGAGAGTGTACGTGTGTGTATGTGTGTGTCAGAGAGAGTGTACGTGTGTGTATGTGTGTGTGTGTTTTGGGGTCCCCACCACATGTAGGTAGAGAGAGTGAGTGAGTGTGAGAGAGAGAGAAAGAGAGTGACGATATATTTACGGTATTATAAAAATAGTTGTTATTATTACTATTATTATTAATGTTATTGTATAATATTGTATAATATTATTATTGTATATTATTATTATATATTATTATCACTATTATTATTATTATTATTATTATTGTATATTATTATTATATATTATTATCACTATTATTATTATTATTATTATTGTATATTATTATTATATATTATTATCACTATTATTATTATTATTATTATTGTATATTATTATTATATATTATTATCACTATTATTATTATTATTATTATTGTATATTATTATTATATATTATTATCACTATTATTATTATTATTATTATTGTATATTATTATTATATATTATTATCACTATTATTATTATTATTATTATTGTATATTATTATTATATATTATTATCACTATTATTATTATTATTATTATTGTATATTATTATTATATATTATTATCACTATTATTATTATTATTATTATTGTATATTATTATTATATATTATTATCACTATTATTATTATTATTATTATTGTATATTATTATTATATATTATTATCACTATTATTATTATTATTATTATTGTATATTATTATTATATATTATTATCACTATTATTATTATTATTATTATTGTATATTATTATTATATATTATTATCACTATTATTATTATTATTATTATTGTATATTATTATTATATATTATTATCACTATTATTATTATTATTATTATTGTATATTATTATTATATATTATTATCACTATTATTATTATTATTATTATTGTATATTATTATTATATATTATTATCACTATTATTATTATTATTATTATTGTATATTATTATTATATATTATTATCACTATTATTATTATTATTATTATTGTATATTATTATTATATATTATTATCACTATTATTATTATTATTATTATTGTATATTATTATTATATATTATTATCACTATTATTATTATTATTATTATTGTATATTATTATTATATATTATTATCACTATTATTATTATTATTATTATTGTATATTATTATTATATATTATTATCACTATTATTATTATTATTATTATTGTATATTATTATTATATATTATTATCACTATTATTATTATTATTATTATTGTATATTATTATTATATATTATTATCACTATTATTATTATTATTATTATTGTATATTATTATTATATATTATTATCACTATTATTATTATTATTATTATTGTATATTATTATTATATATTATTATCACTATTATTATTATTGTATATTATTATTATATATTATTATCACTATTATTATTATTATTATTATTGTATATTATTATTATATATTATTATCACTATTATTATTATTATTATTATTGTATATTATTATTATATATTATTATCACTATTATTATTATTATTATTATTGTATATTATTATTATATATTATTATCACTATTATTATTATTATTATTATTGTATATTATTATTATATATTATTATCACTATTATTATTATTATTATTATTGTATATTATTATTATATATTATTATCACTATTATTATTATTATTATTATTGTATATTATTATTATATATTATTATCACTATTATTATTATTATTATTATTGTATATTATTATTATATATTATTATCACTATTATTATTATTATTACAGAACCACAGCCACACAGCCATGACTCCAGCCACCACTACAGAATATGTCTTCTACAGCCGCCGTGGGAAAGCTGACTTCCACAGCCGCCACCACCACCACCACCCACAGTGGGATTTGAACATGTATGTGTGTGTGTGTGTGTGTGTGAGAGAGAGAGAGAGAGTGTATGAGAGGTAGAGAGAGTAAGAGATAATTTTTGTATTTCTTTGTATTATTATGAGACAGTACAGGAATATAAAATGGTACAAATCCATGAAAACTATGACAATAATTACACAATAAATTTGATACATGTAAAATAATACAGAAGTGTACCCTAATTACATACATGTAAAGTACAGTACTGTATATAAAAGTACCATACTGTATACTGTACTGTACTTCTTAGTACATGTGTATTATATATTGGTTATACATACATATACACATACATACAGACAGACATACACACATATACATATACATATACATACAGAGACATACATACATACATACAGATAGAGAGAGAGACATACATACACATACAGACAGACAGACATACATACATACAGATAGAGAGACAGATACATACTTACATACAGATAGAGAGACAGACATACAGACATACATACATACATACATACAGAGAGAGAGACATACATACATACATACAGAGAGACAGACATACATACATACATACAGAGAGAGAGACATACATACATACATACAGAGAGACAGACATACATACATACATACAGAGAGAGAGACATACATACATACATACAGAGAGACAGACATACATACATACAGATAGAGAGACATACATACATACATACAGATAGAGAGACATACATACATACATACAGAGAGAGAGACATACATACATACATACAGATAGAGAGACATACATACATACATACATACATAGAGACATACATACATACATACAGATAGAGAGACATACATACATACATACAGAGAGAGAGACATACATACATACATACAGATAGAGAGACATACATACATACATACAGAGAGAGAGACATACATACATACATACAGATAGAGAGACATACATACATACATACAGAGAGACATACATACATACATACAGATAGAGAGACATACATACATACATACAGAGAGACATACATACATACATACAGAGAGACAGACATACATACATACAGATAGAGAGACATACATACATACATACAGAGAGACATACATACATACATACAGAGAGACAGAGAGACAGACATACATACATACAGAGAGACAGACATACATACATACATACAGATAGAGAGACATACATACATACATACAGATAGAGAGACATACATACATACATACAGAGAGACATACATACATACATACAGATAGAGAGACATACATACATACATACAGAGAGACATACATACATACATACAGAGAGACATACATACATACATACAGAGAGACAGACATACATACATACAGAGAGACAGAGAGACAGACATACATACATACAGAGAGACAGAGAGACATACATACATACATACAGAGAGACATACATACATACATACAGAGAGACAGAGAGACAGACATACATACATACAGAGAGACAGACATACATACATACATACATACATACAGAGAGACATACATACATACATACAGATAGAGAGACATACATACATACATACAGATAGAGAGACATACATACATACATACAGAGAGACATACATACATACATACATACAGATAGAGAGACATACATACATACATACAGAGAGACAGACATACATACATACATACAGATAGAGAGACATACATACATACATACAGATAGAGAGACATACATACATACATACAGATAGAGAGACATACATACATACATACAGATAGAGAGACATACATACATACATACAGATAGAGAGACATACATACATACATACATACAGAGAGACATACATACATACATACAGATAGAGAGACATACATACATACATACAGAGAGACATACATACATACATACAGATAGAGAGACATACATACATACATACAGAGAGACATACATACATACATACAGAGAGACATACATACATACATACAGAGAGACAGAGAGACAGACATACATACATACAGAGAGACAGACATACATACATACATACAGATAGAGAGACATACATACATACATACAGAGAGACAGACATACATACATACATACAGATAGAGAGACATACATACATACATACAGAGAGACATACATACATACATACAGAGAGACAGACATACATACATACATACAGATAGAGAGACATACATACATACATACAGAGAGACATACATACATACATACAGATAGAGAGACATACATACATACATACAGAGAGACATACATACATACATACATACATACAGAGAGACATACATACATACATACAGAGAGACATACATACATACATACAGAGAGACAGAGAGACAGACATACATACATACAGAGAGACAGACATACATACATACATACAGATAGAGAGACATACATACATACATACAGATAGAGAGACATACATACATACATACAGAGAGACATACATACATACATACAGATAGAGAGACATACATACATACATACAGAGAGACATACATACATACATACATACATACAGAGAGACAGACATACATACATACAGAGAGACAGACATACATACATACATACAGAGAGACAGACATACATACATACATACAGAGAGAGAGACATACATACAGAGAGACAGACATACATACATACATACATACAGAGAGACAGACATACATACACATACACATTTATATACTTTATATTTATAACTTTACATGTAAACACAAATTTAGATAAAATTTACCTATGTTTCTTATTATTATTTTCATTATTATTATTATTATCATCATTAATCCATTATTATTATCATTAATCCATTATTATTATTATTATCATTAATCCATTATTATTATCATTAATCCATTAGTATTATTATTATCATTAATCCATTATTATTATCATTAATCCATTATTATTATCATTAATCCATTATTATTATCATTAATCCATTAGTATTAGGTTATTTCCCGGTAGTTTGGCCAGGTTAGGTCCCGGTAGTTTGCACAAGTTAGGTCCCGGTAGTTTGGCCAGGTTAGGTCCCGGTAGTTTGCACAAGTTAGGTCCCGGTAGTTTGACCAGGTTATTTCCCGGTAGTTTGCACAAGTTAGGTCCCGGTAGTTTGGCCAGGTTAGGTCCCGGTAGTTTGCACAAGTTAGGTCCCGGTAGTTTGACCAGGTTATTTCCCGGTAGTTTGCACAAGTTAGGTCCCGGTAGTTTGACCAGGTTAGGTCCCGGTAGTTTGCACAAGTTAGGTCCCGGTAGTTTGGCCAGGTTAGGTCCCGGTAGTTTGCACAAGTTAGGTCCCGGTAGTTTGACCAGGTTATTTCCCGGTAGTTTGCACAAGTTAGGTCCCGGTAGTTTGGCCAGGTTAGGTCCCGGTAGTTTGCACAAGTTAGGTCCCGGTAGTTTGACCAGGTTATTTCCCGGTAGTTTGCACAAGTTAGGTCCCGGTAGTTTGGCCAGGTTAGGTCCCGGTAGTTTGCACAAGTTAGGTCCCGGTAGTTTGGCCAGGTTAGGTCCCGGTAGTTTGTACAGGTTAGGTCCCGGTAGTTTAGCCAGGTTATTTCCCGGTAGTTTGTACAGGTTAGGTCCCGGTAGTTTGTACAGGTTAGGTCCCGGTAGTTTGGCCAGGTTAGGTCCCGGTAGTTTGGCCAGGTTAGGTCCCGGTAGTTTGCACAGGTTAGGTCCCGGTAGTTTGCACAGGTTAGGTCCCGGTAATTTGGCCAGGTTAGGTCCCGGTAGTTTGGCCTGGTCAGGTCTCTCTCTACAGGACATAGCCATTGTAATACACATATGTGTGTGCGTATTTCTGTGTATAAATATACTGTATACCTTTTTTTTTTTTTTTTAATTCTTTTAATTACTCGGCTGTCTTTCTATCAATCTATTTTCCGTTTATACCATCTAATAGGCCATAAAATTGTCTATCTATACATCTATGTATCCTTGTATTAATGTATGTATTTATGTGTACAGATTACAAAACATCTAGACAGTCTTACAGCAACCTTCACAAGTTTTGCCAATTTTTTTTTTAATTCTTCTAATTACTCGGCTGTCTTTCTATCTATCTATTTTCCGTTTGCACCATTTTTTTCCCCATAAAATTGTCTATGTATCCATCTATGTATCCCTGTATTAATGTATGTATTTATCCCTACAGATTACAAAACAACATGTGGAGAGTGTTACAGCAATGACCAACCCAACCCAACCCATCCACTATTACAACCTTTGACAACAGCACCCCCCGGCCCCCACCACAGATGTCAACAGCACCCCCCGGCCCCCACCACCAACCACACCCTCACATGTAGGTAGAGTGAGTGTGTGAGAGAGAGAGGGAGAGAGTGTGTGTGTGTATGTGAGAGAGAGAGAGGGAGATGGAGAGTGTGTTTGTGTGTATGTATGTGTGGTGTGTACATGTGTGTATATGTGTATGAGAGAGAGAGTGTATGTGTGTATGTGTGTGTGTGAGAGAGAGAGAGAGAGAGTGTACGTGTGTGTATGTGTGTGTGTGAGAGAGAGAGAGAGAGAGAGAGAGAGAGAGAGTGTACATGTGTATATGTGTGTGTGTGAGAGAGAGAGAGTGTACGTGTGTGTATGTGTGTGTGTGAGAGAGAGAGAGAGAGAGTGTACGTGTGTATATGTGTGTGTTAGAGAGGGAGAGTGTGTACCTGTGTGTATGTGTGTGTGAGAGAGAGAGAGAGAGAGAGAGAGAGAGAGAGAGAGAGAGAGAGAGAGAGTGAGTGAGTGAGTGAGTGAGTGAGTGAGTGAGTGAGTGAGTGAGTGAGTGTACGTGTGTATATGTGTGTGTGAGAGAGAGAGAAAGTGAGTGAGGATATATTTACAGTATTATAAAAATAGTTGTTATTATTATTATTATTATTATTATTATTATTATTATTATTATTATTATTATTATTATTAATGAATTATACAGGTAACACAGTATAAATTATGGGAAGTAAAGGTGTTAATTATAATATATATATTATATAATTCACAATATACACAATATATACATTTTATAAAATATATAATTAATTATATACATATACAGTACAATACTGTATATATAAGTACCATACTGTATACTGTATAGTACTTCTTAGTACATGTATATTTCATATTGGTTATACACACATACACAGACAGATAGATATATACACACAGACACAGAGAGAGAGAGAGAGAGATACATACTAAATGAATACATACAATTATATGCCAATAAAATATACACATACACATACACATACACACATATATACCTTGAAATATACAAAATTTTCGCTTTCACGCACAGGCAAATGTAGTATCAGAAAGAATGTGAAATGAACAATAGAATTACAGTTTAATGTTCCATATATCATTATAATATTAACCTTTTCATATTGGTTTTGAAGTAATTTAATGAAACAGCACACTTCAAACTCTGAGGTAATGAGTTGCAAAGTTTGACTCCTCTAACTGTGACATTTTGTTGGGCATGAGTAGTTTTACAAAGGGGAATAATCCCTGGATGTTCTTGTCTCCATAGAGTGATACATCAGCTGAAATCCACTGTTAACAGAGTAAACATTTAACAATTTATAAACCAATAGACTGTAAAACTATATCCTGTAACTTAAGTACTGAGTGTTGGGAAAATAGAGGGTCAGTGTGGTCAGATTTTGATTTTTTGAAGATGACTCGCATTAGTTTGTTTTGTGTTCCTTGATGGTTTCACATGACACATTCGAGGACGGTCGCCTACTTGCGCAACTAAACCCACAGGTACCCTCTTTGTATGGATCGTAAGGTCCCCTAGGGTACTTCTTTTCCTTGTAACTCCTTGTAATTAGTTTGTTTTGTGCAATGAATAGGTCGTTTGTGAATGTTTTAATGAATAGGTTGTTTGTGAATGTTTTAAATGTTCCTTCCCAGATAGCTGAGCAGTATAGAAGATGTGGGTATACAATTGACAAATATATTTGTTTGAGGCAATCAGTAGTAACAGAATCACAAATTTTATAAAGTACACCAATTAGTCTGTATATTTTTGAGGTTACTTCTAGTATATGTGGTTTCCATAAAAGTTTATCATCAATAATTGTCCCTAGAAAATTAATTTCATTATGACATTGTAGTGAGTTGTTAACTATTATAATGTTAATATTTGATGGGTTTGTCATGAGTGGGTGTTACACCATATAATTTGTTTTAGAGGTGTTAAGAGTTAGTTTGTTACTCTTAATCCAATTTGAGATGATCATGAGCTCATTATTCAAAATACCCTCCATTTCAATCAAGTTTTGCCCCTGAACATAGACTGTAGTATCATCAGCATAGAGCAGAAACTTAACTTTGTCACTACAGCGAATAATATCATTGACATACATGAGGAAAAGAACAGGGCCCAGAATGTATCTTTGTAGTACTCCATAGCAGACAGTCTTATAGACAGAGGAATAATTATTATATACATATTATATACATATATTGTCTTCTGCTGCTTAGATAACTATTGACATACATGAAGAAAAGAACAGGGCCTAGAATGTATCCCTGTGGTAGGTACTAACCAGCAGACAGACTTATAGACAGAGGAATAATTATTATATACCGTAATATTGTCTTCTGCTGCTTGGATAACTATTGACATACATGAGGAAAAGAACAGGGCCTAGAATGTATCCTTGTGGTACTCACCAGCAGACAGACTTATGGACAGAGGATTAAAACCAGAAGGAGTTAAGCAACAGTCCAGAAGAGATTCTAAGTGAAGGGGAACACTGCTAATATTATGGTTTAATACATTAAAATTATTATTATGGAATGTACTGTTGATATCTGAGTCACAGAAATAATATTCACATCTAGGGGTAGGAAATTCTTGGACCACCAACTGGAAATTAACTATATCATTATCATTATAGTGACTATTCATGTCATACTAAATTTTCAATAATGTTTAAAGGAAAATGGTGATCTCTGCTAAGAGCGACCAAGAGCTCACCATCACTGAGGTTAGAAAAGGGAAAGTTTACAGTTTCCATAGCCAGACATACATACACACACACATACAGACAGACAGACATACAGAGAGAGAGAGACAGACACAGACATCCATACAGAGAGAGAGACATACATACAGTAAGATCTCGCATCTAACGTGTTTTAATCTAACGACGTTTTGGACATCAACCTATATTCTCATCTAACAAGTATAGTTTCAAATCTAACGAAAAAATCCTGAGTGAACAGCGAAAAATCCCGAACAAACAGCCACTCACCACTGCCTCCCTCACTCCCGCTCAGTGTTGCCAGGTCTGCTTGACGAAATTTCCCTTACTTCAACATCCGAATTTCCCTTTATACCTCAATTATTCCCTGTTTACTCTTGAACAATGATGGTCTTTTTGGTATTTCATCTGGTAGAAATTTCCCTGTTTACTCTTGAACGAACTGTATATTATTTTCCTGTGTGGACTCCAAAATTCCCTAAAACAGAGAAACAAGTGCCGTGAGCTTCACAAAATAATGGTAAATCTTGATGAAAATGATGGACAAGAGACTGTGAGTGATGGTGAGGAGGATATAGTAAACATTCTTAGTGACATTCCTCATGACTTTGATGGATTTATTGTGAAGGAAAAAAGTGCAGACGAAAAGATAACAAAACTCCGAGCAGCATCACGAGACACAGCAGACAGTGAGAGGGAGGATGGTGAGGGAGGATGGTGGTGGTGGAGGATGTGGTGGTGGGAGTGAGGGAGCGGCATGCCACAACATGATAAGTAATAACGTGTGTCCCTTGCCGCCACATACAGAATTCATCCCTCATAGGAGAATGTTCCACATTTCTTTATTATTTTACATGTTTCTTGATTATTTTACACATTTCTTGAATATTTTTTATTACTGTATGCCGTAAAAACAAGCCAATTGAGTTTCAGTCGTATTTTTGGTACCGATTATAATTTCCGCCATATGTTTATGTATTCGCATCTAATGAATTCGTATCTAACGCACCTTTTTTGGCACCTATTATTCGTTAGATGCGAGATGTTACTGTATATACATACATAGACAGACATACATACATACAAAGACATACATACTCAGACATACAGACAGACACACAGACAGAGACAGACATATATACATACATAGACAGACATACATACATACATAGACAGACATACATACATACATACAGAGACAAACATACATACATACACAGACATACATACAGACAGAACGATTTTTCATTTAATAATTAGACCGTAATTTGTATTTATTTATTGTTTATTTCTTTATTTTTGTGTGTTTGTGTTTTTATATTTATGTGTGTGTGTGTGTTTTTATATTTATGTGTATGTGTGTTTTTATTTGTGTGTGTGTGTGTGTGTTTTTTTTTTTTTGTGTGTGTGTGTGTGTGTGTGTTTTAAATCATACAGACATATTTATAAGTACATTGTTATTATGTGTGTGTGTTTTTTTATATGTGTGTGCGTGTTTTTACGTTTGTTTTTATATATATATATATGTGTGTGTGTGTGTGTGTGTGTTTAAATCATACATACAATATTAATAATTACATTGTATTTCAGGACTGGTACCAAGGAAGAGGAAGAAAGGAGGAAGAAGAAGAAGAAAGAAGAAAATATGGACACACACACACACAATTGGTGGACTTCAATGAGTGTAAAATGAAGTGTGTGTACTTGTATGTATGTGTGTGTGTGTGTGTGTGTGTGTACTTGTGTGTGTGTGTGTGTACCAGGCTTGGGTTTAAGTACATGTACTCGTACTTAAGTACACAATTTCATGTACTTGTACTTGGAGTCAGAAATATGTTTAGTACTTGTACTTGAAGCACATGTACTCAAGTATATAACAAGTACTTTTGAGTACTTGTGGTCATTGATCACTAATGACCAGTAAGGGTGATGTGAATGTGGTTATGGTGTGTTATTACCAGATGTGTGTGTTGTAATGTTCACACACACATACACACACACACACTTTATTTATTAATTGTATATCGTTTATTAATCAATATATATTTTTCATACAATATATAATTTCTTCTTACAAAGAATGAATAATAATAATAATAATAATAAATAAAATAATAATAATAATAATAAATAATAATAATAAATAAAATAAGAATAATTAAACTAATAATAATAATAAAATTAATATATAATAATAATGATAAAAAGAATAATAATAATAATAATAATAATAATAATTAATAAATATATTAGAATATATAATTGATAGATACATATTAATAATAATATTATAATATAATGTATAATATAAATTTTTTTTTAAACTACAGTACTATTAATTTTTCAGAAGCCTGCTGAAGTCTCCAAAAGCTTACTGAAGCCTCCACAACCCTACTGAAGCCTCCACAACCCTACTGAAGCCTTCTAAAGTCTACTGAAACATGTACGTTTTTTTTTTTTTCATATATGTGTGTGTTGTGTGAATTTTGAATTAATTGAATTGAATTGACAGCTCCTACATTGTACAATCAACATAATCTTTTCATCATATATAATAATTATATAATAAATTACCATTGTCAATGTGACAGTTGTATTCTATGGTGCTCTTCAACAAATAACTTAAGATTCAACTTTTTTTGTGATGGAATTTTATCAATTATAATCAGTATTAATCATGTTTAATTTTTGTATTTTAATTGACAGTGAAATATTTGAAAATTCTTTTTAACTACTTAAGGGGGTGCAGGAGTAGGGGGGACTGGGGGTGTGTGGGAATAGGGGGACAGGCTTGGGTAGAAAGCCTGTCCCCTATTCCTGCACCCCCCTAACCCCCCCCCCCCCAAGCCTGTCCCCCTACTCCTGCACCCCCCTAACCCCCCCCCCCCAAGCCTGTCCCCTTATTCCCGCACCCCCTTAACTGTTGTTTTGCTGAAAAAATAATAAATGAATCCATCCCATACAGAATGTAGTGCAGATGTTGTTGTTGAAGTTGGTGAAGGTGTCTGTCCGAACAGCCCCAAGCTCCTGAGGAAGGCCATGGCCTGAACCGGGCTCATGACAAGTGTAGCCAATGTGTTGCTGCTTGAAGTATTACCAGACTATATACCCTGCCTACTGGATGAACAGGTGGAGGTGTGTAAGTACAGTCACGAGCATAAGTTTCTTTACCCCCATGGCGAGAATGAGGTGGAAGTTGTGGTTGGAGACGGGCCAGACAAACCAACACTGGGAGTCAGTATTTCATGACGGTGTAAAATTTGTTGTATTCAAGTGAACACCTCTAGTGACATGAAGCGTCAACCCAACATTATGAACGGGTCCAGTTTTGTTCGTCTAGTCCATATCCAACCACGACTTCGACCTAACTCTCGCCAGGGGGGTAAAGAAACTTATGCTGGTGACTGTACATACTCAACATATACCACTACATGGTTATTTATCAACACCAGGATGGAACAGAACACTTGGTATGTATTATTTCACATATGCTATTTAAGGGACCCTGTCATGTAGTCAGAAAATTGAAGGTAAATGAGTTTTTCAAATATTGCCACCAAACACACACACACAAACACACTCACACTCACACAAACATACTCACACACACACACACACACCCACACAAACACACCCACACAAACACACCCACACACATACTCACACACACACACCCCCACACAAACACACCCACACACAAACACACCCACACACATACTCACACACACACACACCCACACACATACTCACACACACAAACACACCCACACACATACTCACACACACACACACCCACACACATACTCACACACACACACACCCACACACATACTCACACACACACACACACAAACACACCCACACACACACACACATACACACACACACACACACATACACACACACACACACAAACACAAACACACATACTCACACAAACACACACACACCTATATGGAAGGAGCTTGTTTGTTTCGTGGCCTAGTTAGGAGGAATCAGAAGCCTTCATTTCTCATACATAATAATTTTCTGCTACTTCATTTCCATTCATACATTTTTATTGATTACCTGAATAATTATGCTATTGTATATTTTTATGCTTGATGGTGTATCTCTCATTTTCTTTGTCTATCTGTATATCTGTGTATCTATTTACTGTTATCTCTGTATGCTTGGCTAAGAAACTAGTGGTCTTTCAATCTAGCTATATAAGGCCACAACAAGAATTCATACACACACTGTTGTTTTGTTTTCTAGGGCTTACAACATATAGAAATTGTAAGACTATGTAACTGCAATACAACAATATTATTTGGTTTGTTGTTTTGGAACTACTGAGTCACTTGGTAGACCATTCATTGCAGTACTTCCACAATAACGACCTCTCTTTGCATACAGGCTGTGTAAGAATTCCCGTGGCCAACTGTACATTGTCAGCTTATATATTTTTTTCCTGTCTATATGTCTGTTCATCTATGTTTGTCTCTCTATCTATATACTTACTTACCTATCTTTGTATCTGGAGGTCTCTCAGTCTATATATCTGTCTCTTTATCTATTTACCTACTGTACCTATCTTTGAGTCAATTCCACAGTGGTTGGTATTGGTTTGTAAGCACGCAAACGAAAGAATGTTAGCCTTTTTAAATGACTTATGGGTGAATTATTTAATGAATTTGGTGAGTTAACTATACAGTTATCATCATTATTATTATTACTGGTATTATTACTATTATTTTTATTATTATTATTAAATGACTTGTGGCTGAATTATTTAATGAATTTGGTGAGTTAACTATACAGTGATCATCATTATTATTATTACTATTATTATTACTGGTATTATTATTTTTATTATTATTATTATTATTATTATTATTATTATTATTATTATTAAATGACTTCTGGGTGAATTATTTAATCAATTTGGTGAATAAACTATACAGTGATTATCATTATCTAACTGTTGGATAGGTTTTGTGAATGTAGATACTCACCTTTTGGAAAATAATGAAGCCTTATAAGTGTGGTTGGTTGGGAAGCTAACAAACCAATATCACTGTGGAATCAACCCATCAAAATAGGTTGTAATTTGTTATTAGAGAGTTGTAATAGAGACATTATTATTATTATTACTTATTATTATTATTATTACTTTTATTATTATTATTATTATTAATTTCTTCACATATCTTTGCTCATCCATAAATTTAATAGGTTGTAATTTGTTACTAGAGAGTTGTAGAGTTGAGTTGTAATAGAGACAAGAGACATAGAATTAACCTTAAGAGGGGGGCAGGCTTGGTGGGGGGTTTAGGGGGGTGCGGGAATAGGGGGACAGGCATGGGGTGGGTAGAAAGCTTGTCCCCTATTCCCGCACCCCCTTAATCCCCCCCCCCAAGCCTGTCCCCCTACTCCAACACCCCCCCAAGCCTGTCCCCCTACTCCAACACCCCCCCAAGCCTGTCCCCCTACTCCAACACCCCCCCAAGCCTGTCCCCCTACTCCTGCACCCCCCCAAGCCTGTCCCCCTATTCCCGCACCACCCAAGCCTGTCCCCCTATTCCCGCACCACCCAAACACCCCCCAAGCCTGTCCCCTTACTCCCGCACCCCCCCCAAGCCTGTCCCCCTATTTCCATTATTATTATTACCTTTATTATTACTTTTATTATTATTATTATTACTTTTATTATTATTATTATTATTATTATTATTACTTTTATTATTATTATTATTACTTTTATTATTACTTTTATTATTACTTTTATTATTACTTTTATTATTACTTTTATTATTATTATTATTACTTTTATTGTTATTACTTTTATTATTATTATTATTACTTTTATTATTATTATTATTACTTTTATTATTATTATTATTACTTTTATTATTATTATTATTACTTTTATTATTATTATTATTATTATTAATTTCTTCACATATCTTTGCTCATCCATAAATTAAATAGGTTGTAATTTGTTGTTACAGAGTTGTGGAGTTGTACAAGAGACTGAGGAACCTTCATTGTTTGTTTGTTGTCCACTGTGTTCTTCCTTCCATCAACAACAACAACAGTACAAGCATTTACTATAGGACCTTGAGGAACAACAACAACAACTACAACATCAACTACTACTACTACAACTGTAAGTTTGTATGGAATTACATTGTTGTATTTCTCTCTCTCTCTCCTTCATTCATTCATTCCTTTCTTCCATTCTCTCTCTCTTCCCTTCATTCTTCCATTTTCTCTCTCTCATTCATTCCATTCTTCCTTCCATTCTCTCTCTCTCTCT
Source organism: Petrolisthes cinctipes (assembly GCA_033782935.1). Taxonomy (NCBI): domain Eukaryota; kingdom Metazoa; phylum Arthropoda; class Malacostraca; order Decapoda; family Porcellanidae; genus Petrolisthes; species Petrolisthes cinctipes. The sequence continues at coordinate 27,992 of JAWQEG010004017.1, read as the reverse complement.
CTCTCTCTCTGTTGGTCCAGATTTACTACCAACAAAATTCTGTCACCTTAAGTGAATTCTCTAACAGGTCACAACATCTCATCATGTCCTTATGTTCTCTATCTTTTGGTTCTGTCCCTTCTGATTCTTCTGCTATGTTGTACAGTTGTGGTCAATAATAATCATCCACATATGGGTACCTCAAACGATTTACTGTGTAATGTTTTCACGTTCACATATGATGTTATTTTTTTAGGTAGTGTGTAGCTGCTTGTATTAAATTAAAAGATGGTACCTAACCTATTTAATGGAAAGCCTATAAGCTAAAAAAAAAAACATTGTACAGCTGTCAAACTCTTAGGTGAGTTACCCCTCTATGGATGATTATTTTTGACTACGACTGTACAGTACTGTTCTTACATTTTGTTTTCTCAATCTATTTCTGTTAACTTATGAAATGTAAGCAGCTGTTTGTGTGTTGTCAAAGATTGTATTAAATGTTCAAGTACAGTAACATTCAATAATAATAATAATAATAATAATAAAAATCATAATAATAGTAATAATAAAAATAATAGTAATAATAACCTAATTGCCCACTATGATTTATATAATATACAGTTTGTATGTATGTATGTAGCTTGGAAAAAAAATAGTTTGGAGGAATCATTTGCTCCAGATTTATTATTATATATTTTCTATTTATATATGACCTTAACAATAATTAATTTGTTTATTTTACAGGTGTGTAGTGGGAGAGAGAGAGAGTGAGAAGAGGAGAACAACACGAGAGAGAGAAGAGAACAACATGAGAGAGAGGAGAAGAATAAGAACAAACACAAGAAGAGAACAACAACAAGACAGAAGAACACACAAGAACAAAACCTCTAATATAATACAGTGTATAATAACAGGAAATAAAAATTAAATACATTATTAATTATTATATTTTATTAAAAAAACCTCTATAGTATTAACATAATTATAATTCCACCAGGTGAATAAATTAATTAATTTATACCTGTAAGGGTGTAGGGTTCAATTAAAAATTATTGATGTTATTATAATATTTGTCTGTGTGTGAGAGAAATATCACACACACACACACACACACACACAAACAAATATTATAACAACACCAGTAATAATTACATACATAAAAGAATGTAGGGTTTAAGTAAAAATTATTGATGTTATAATATTGTCTGTGTGTGTGAGAGAAATACCACACACAGACAGACAAATATTATAACCATACCTAAAACGATGTACAGTTCAAGTAAAAATTATTGATGATGTTATAATACTGTGTGTGTGTGAGAGAGGGAGAGAGAGAGATCACTCACACACAGACAGACAAATATTATTATAACATCAGGTTCAAATAAAAATTATTGATGTTATTATAATACTGTATGTCTGTGTGTGTGTGTGTGTGAGACATATCATACACACACACACACACAAATATTATAATAACATCAGTGATAATTTTATACCTGTAAAGTCCCATCCACACAAGGCAAAAAGACGCAACCCAGTGAAATTCTCTTGCTTTTTACCAGTGTTACCAGATCAAACGGTCTCTGGCAGCTATTTACCACTTGTGCCACACCCACCCACGATATTGGTAACAGTGTCTGCCCGAAGTTTTTTTGCCTCGTGTGGAAGGAGCTTAAGAGTTTAAATATAACTTTAGGGGATAGTACAGTGTTGGTGGTAAATGTGGAGCAATTGATTCCTCCAAACTATTCCAACCAACAACAGAACACCATTGTCATGTTTCCTGGCATACTTTGGAGGAATCAAGATGCTCCAATGTAATTCTGGAGCAACTGATTCCTCCAAACTATTCCAAGCAACAACAGAAAACCATTGTCAAAATGTTGAAGTTGTTTCCTGACATACTTTGGAGGAATCAAGACATTCCAATATAAATCTGGAGCAATTAATTCCTCCAAACTATTCCTGTAGTTTCCTGGAATAGTTTGGAGGAATCAAGACACTCCAATATAAATCTGGAACAATTAATTCCTCCAAACTATTCCAAACAACAAAACAAACACCATTATTTTTGTTCATGTGGTTCTGTTTTCTGACATACTTTGGAGGAATCAAGATACTCCAATGTACCAACAGTGTATTATCTCCTTAGTGTTATTATAATACTGTGTGTGTGTGACAAATACACACACACACACACACAGATATTATAACAACAATATAGCATTGTGTGTGTGACAAATACACACACACACACACACAGTTTTGATAACGACATTAACATTTTGTGTGTGTGTGTGTGTGTGCAGAGAGAAATATCACACACACACACACACACAATATGTTACTGTTGTTATAATACCTGTGTGTGTGTGTGTGTGTGTGTGTGTTAGTGGAGAGAGAAACATCACACACACACACACACACAGAAACTTCATAAAACACTCACATTAACTAGTAGTAGTAGTAGTAGTAGTAGTTGATGTAAGGATGAACACAGTGAATAATGAAGGTTGTTAAGTCTCTTGTACAACTTCACTCCACAAATCTGTAACAAAATACAACCTAATTAATTTAAAGGAAATTATTCAACTATATAATAATAACACAGAATATTATTTCTGGCTTAACCAAGAAGTATTATTAAATTTGTTGGTGGATATTTGATTGTGACTGTACTTAAGGGGGTGCAGGAGTAGGGGACAGGCTTCGGGGGGAACTGGGGGGGTGCGGGAGTAGGGGGACAGGCTGGGGGGGGGGGTTAGGGGGTGTGGGAATAGGGGACAGGCTTTCTACCCACCCCAAGCCTGTCCCCCTATTCCCGCACCCCCCCAGTTCCCCCCGAAGCCTGTCCCCTACTTCTGCACCCCCTTAAGTACAGTCACAGTAAAATATCCACCAACACTTTCCTTCCATCGTAATAAATATCTTGGTAATAAAGAACAACACGTGTATGATTTAACAACACCTCATAATAATAATAATAATAATAATAATAATAATAATAATC
>JAWQEG010004017.1:17500-22500 GCA_033782935.1 Petrolisthes cinctipes | reverse complement strand
CACACACACTCTCCCTCTCTCTCTCTAACACACACACACACACCTATATGGAAGGAGGTGGTTTGTTGGCATAGTTTGGAGGAATCAGAAGCCTCCAAACACACACACACACACACACACACAGACGTGTGGTTTGGCACTCCCTGGGGCAGCCAAGGTCAGCATATTGACCTCTCATCCCACCTGCACCACATTCACCATCATGAATGAAGAGGACAGTGAGGGACTAATTATTCTACAAGTGGAGAGTAAAGACAGTGATTGTTACAAACACAATGGTTACACTTTGTTATTCCCGTGCTGTTCTGTTCCAACTTAAACGAGGATCAACTTACCCACCTGGTAATGTTGTTATCCGCCTAAAAATCCTCAGCCGGGGTTGTAAGGCAGGTAGGAACAAACACAGACCAATACCAGTGATTACTACAACCCCCACCCCCCCAAGTCTATCCCCTACACCCACCACACCCCCTTAGTACAGTACTATACAAAACACACCAGTATGAAAAGAGAATATGAGGCTGAGTGGAATAAAAAGGTCTCTGGTGACAAGCTTATTTCCAGGTGACACAGTATTACCAGCAGAGAGTGAAAGAGAGCTACACAGGGGAGTAGATGAATTTCAGGGCATAATATGTAAAAGAAAGAATCATGAAAGGTCCTAGTGTGAGCATGGAAATGAAAAACATGGACATGGAATCAAGGCTGGTATGGAATTATGCTAAAAGTATGCTACAAAATTACATTATTTTTTGTTGTACCTTTTGCATACACTTTGTGCACTTTACTCAAAGTATGACCATATATTCTACTGTCCACTATCCAGAATAGTATACAGATGATAAGGCAACGAAATCATTAGTGTTTTTGGAGATTGGTTGGGGGGAGATCTCCCAAAACACTCATTTGTGACAGATGTAAACAACAGATTGGTTACAAACACACTATTAAACATTGCATCCTGAAAACCTTGAGTCAAAAAGACATTATGGACAAATGCTTTAATATTACCCAATTTGCAAATAAATCACTTTGGGCACGTGATCCAGGAATATGTGTAAGTCCACAAGGAAGGAAACAAACACAGAGTCCCAAGTGCTTTCGTGTATTCACATCTGTATTTCCCCTCAAGATGTGAATACACGAAAGAGCTTGGGACTCCGTGTTTCTTTCCTTCCTTGTGGACTTGCGCACATTACACAATTTATACGTACCATATCATACAAGCAACTATCCGTACTCACTAACCAAGCAAACCAAACAATGTAAACTGGATACAAGCAACTACTGTACTCACTAACCAAGCAAACCAAACAATGTCAAAGTGGATAATATAATTGTACATACGGTACCATAATAAATTGATGGTCACTCTCCCCCAAGCCTGTCCTTTACTCCCGCACCCCCCTAAAGCCTGTCCCCCTACTCCCGCACCCCCCCCGACCCACCGCACTCCCCCCCCCCGACCCACAGCACCCCCTTAATATTAAGTCCCATCCACACGAGAGCCAAAAAGACAGCAGGCACGGGCAACCCAGTGAAATTCTCTCGCTTTATACAAGTGTTACCATATCAAACGGTCTCTGGCAGCCATTTACCACTTGTGCCTACCACCCACCCACATTATTGGTAAAAGTGTCTGCCCGCAGTTTTTTTGCCTCTCGTGTGGAAGGAGCCTAACCAAGCAAACCCAAATATGCACAATTGGATAAGATAATTCTACATATGGTACCATAATAGATTGTTGGTCACTCTCCATCCCTGTACAGTATCTTTGGATGATAACCCAACCCTGCTTCATTGTTCAAGCTCAAATTAAATAGAATGCAAAATATATATAATTTTTTATTCTTAATTTATTATTTATTTTGCAGTCATTTATTTATTCTTAATTTGTTATTCTTCATTTATTATTTGTTTTGTATTCTTCAATAATAATGTAATTTGTATTCTTCATTCATTATTTATTATGAGGGTATTATTACACAAGTACTGTGTTCTTGGCTAGGGCTGAGCAGTGTTACCACATCCGGCTAGGTCCCGGGAATTTACCCCGGTCACTTTATGATAGTTTATACTGGTTATATCCCGGTAGTTTGCCCAGGTTAGGTCCCGGTAGTCTGCTGTAGTCTAGGTTAGGTCAGGTTAGGTCAAACTAATTTCCAAATTATATTTGTAAAACGGGGCATTTCTGAGAGAAACACCATAGATGAAAAGTGTGTTAGAATGGTCCAAAATAGTGGGTAATGATACTAAAATATACAATATAGTGAACTCAGTACTTCTGTAAATTTACCGTGAATAACTATGTGTGGTATTGTTTTTTTTTCTGATTTCTATTTACAGAATGCAAGAGTAAGAACACTTCTATATGGAAGGAGTTTGTTTTATGGAATAGTTTGGAGGAATCAGAAGCCTCTAAACACACACACACACACACATCCATGGTACACTCGGGGTCAGAAATTGTGTCCCGATCCCCTGGCAAGATGAATCGCAAACAGCCTAGCTTTGAACAACAACTGTGCGTCTGCCTACAACACACATTTGTTCCAATCATCAAAGCTTGGCTGGTTGCAATTCATCGTGCCAAGGGATCAGGACAAAAATTTTGTTTATATAAAAAAAATTTATTATATAAATAATTTTTTTTTTTTTATGTTACTGGACTGGAAGACCTACATCACACCACAACTGCTCGTTGCCTGGTTCGACCCCGAAAAGGATGCGAGGAGAGACCAAGACCTGGAGCCGTATTCACAAAAACAAAGTTCACTCTTAACTTAAAATTTTGTTGGTAAGCATTTATTCATGGCAAGGACTAGGACCCGGCACTGCTTCGAAATCTTAATAAAAGCTCACACAAATAGAATAGCAAAACCATTCACTGCTTCGAAATGAACCTGAAACACTATGGTGAGGTCAGAATTGAAACATACGAACAAGTCCAAACTCTAAAATGCTTTGTGAATACCGGCCCTGGTCGGTTTTTGAGTGTACAGTGTGTTATGAAGGTCCAGATTCCCTCTTTAACATATTGGGCCGTCTGTACCAATCAAGGATCATTACAAGTTTACAAGATAGCCAATCCTTCAGTGTTGTGGCTCTGACTTAGGTTTCTCAAAGAATATATATAGCGAGAAAAGCCGGTGCTCAGTGTCTATATAAGTTTAATTTTAAGTTTGAATGTAATAATAATAATAATTATAATAATAATAATAATAATAATAATAATAATAATAATAAATGCATAAAATAATATGCAGAAAGTTAAAATTAAATTAATAATAAATAAATAAAATAAAAAAAAAAAAAAATAAAATAAAAGGCCTTAATGACCAACACCAAGGTCGATAGGCCAGGAAAAAAAAAAAAAAAAAAAAAAATGCTCAGTGTCATTCTTCCAGCATTTCTCAAATTGAAGTGTTCTGTGTGAGGCCCATTTCTCCCCCTTATGTAACTGGACTAATTGTATCAGACTGGCATTAATTCAGTTAAGTATTATTATTATTAAGTTTGGTGTCTTACGAGTGTATTACTGGTGTATTACTAGTGTATTACGAGTGTATTACGAGAACTCGGGATTATAATTAGTTATTATTGTTATTGTTAGTGTAGAGTTACGTGGTGTCAAGTTATTGTAAGAGTTTTGTATTCTCTTTAACTTGAGTGTGGTATTATTATTATTATTATTGGGCAATCTACTGAGTTGTTGAATGGTTTGGGATATATGAATTCCTGGTGTTTTGATGTTCTTGGGATAAATGTGTTTAATGTTAAAATAAATGTTTTTACGACTTTGCATTTTAATTAATTTGGCGACCTCTGGATATACTGGGTTTGTAACATATATAAAAAGAAATGTTATATAAAAAAAAAATTATAAAATTTTTTTTTATATAAAATTTTTTTTTATATAAAAAAAATTTTTTATATAAAATTTTTTTTTATATAAAATTTTTTTTTATATAAAATTTTTTTTATATAAAACTTTTTTTTATATAAGAATTTTTTTTATATAAAATTTTTTTTTATATAAAAACTTTTTTTATATAAAAACTTTTTTTATATAAAAACTTTTTTTATATAAAAACTTTTTTTATATAAAAAATTTTTTTATATAAATTTTTTTTTTATATAAAATTTTTTTTTATATAAAATTTTTTTTTATATAAAATTTTTTTTTATATAAAATTGTTTTTATATAAAATTTTTTTTTATATAAATTTTTTTTTATATAAAATTTTTTTTTATATAAAATTTTTTTATATAAATTTTTTTATAAATTTTTTTTTTTATATAAAATTTTTTTTTATATAAATTTTTTTTTATATAAAAATTTTTTTTATATAAAATTTTTTTTTATATAAAATTTTTTTTTATATAAAATTTTTTTTATATAAAATTTTTTTTATATATTTTTTTTTATATAAAATTGTTTTTTATAAAAAAAAATTTTATATAAAATTTTTTTTTATATAAAATTTTTTTTTATATAAAATTTTTTTTTATATAAAACTTTTTTTTATATAAAATATTTTTTTATATAAAAATGTTTTTTATATAAATTTTTTTTTATATAAATTTTTTTTTTATATAAAATTTTTTTTTATATAAAATTTTTTTTTATATAAAATTTTTTTTTATATAAAATTTTTTTTTATATAAAAATTTCTTTTATATAAAAATGTCTTTTATATAAATTTTTTTTTTATATAAATTTTTTTTTTATATAAAAATTTTTTTTATATAATGTTTTTTTATATAAATTTTTTTTTATATAAAATTTTTTTTTATATAAAATTTTTTTTTATATAAAAAAAAATTTATATAAAATTTTTTTTTATATAAAATTTTTTTTATATAAAATTTTATTTTATATAAAAATTTTTTTATATATTTTTTTTATATAAAATTTTTTTTTATAAAAAAATTTTTTTATATAAAATTTTTATATAAATTTTTTTTTATATAAATTTTTTTTTTATATAAAATTTTTT
>JAWQEG010004017.1:0-12500 GCA_033782935.1 Petrolisthes cinctipes | reverse complement strand
ATTATAGTTGGTATTGTTGTGAAGGTAACGGTAATGGGTGTCATCCTCTATTCAAAACCGATAAAGCTGTGAAAATCCAATGTATTGTGTCACCATACATACATCCTGAAAAACCATATACAAATTAGTACTGCACTCTTACATGTTAACTCAATACTATTTTTTTTTTTTTTTTTTTTTTTTTTATCTATGTTCCGACACTGGACATAGGCTTAATCAAGCCCGTTACCGTGGCCCAGGTCAACTGCTGCTCATACACACACGTCACGACTTCCGAACTGGTACCCAGCCACAGAGGGAGGGAAGTGAGGGTTATTCCCAAATACTGCAGCTGTTATGGTACCAGTGAGGGTGTTATGGTACCAGCGAGGGTGTTATGGTACCAGTGAGGGTGTTATGGTACCAGTGAGGGTGTTATGGTACCAGCGAGGGTGTTATGGTACCAGTGAGGGTGTTATGGTACCAGTGAGGGTGTTATGGTACCAGCGAGGGTGTTATGGTACCAGCGAGGGTGTTATGGTACCAGTGAGGGTGTTATGGTACCAGCGAGGGTGTTATGGTACCAGTGAGGGTGCTATGGTACCAGTGAGGGTGTTTTACGACGTTTGGTGGCCTTATAGTTAGTGCCTCAAACTCAAATCGGAAGAGTAAATGTTTTCAGGCCCTCACCTGAGAGGATCAATCTCCCGACCTCTAGGATATGAGTCCAGAACACTAACCACTCGGCCACCTCCCCTACTACTATGGGTAATATACAAGAAGAACATTGATGGTATTAATGATGGTAAGGTATCAGTATAATGCAGGACTCCATATATAAATTATTAATGTATTGTATACAGAGTATGTAAAGGAGAGTAACATGAGGGATAGTAGGGATGGACCAAGTAAGGAGGGAGTGTTGGAACAGGGACAACTGGAGACACTTCTGCCGTGGCCATCCCCTTGGAGGGAGTGAGGTTATAAATACACTGTTACATGTTAACTCAATACTATGGGTAATATACAACAACAATGGTATGATGAATTATACAAATTAGTATTATACTGATACATGTTATCTGAAGACAATTATTAATACAATAAATCCTCACTAATAAATATATATAATTGTTAATGATATAATATAACATATAATATAACACTGCTTTGCGCAGTGGCAATATCGTAACCAATGAGGTCGAGGATTGCTACTGTGCTTAACTGCTATCAGTATTGGGAAAAGCAAGAACCTCGGTGACCTACCCCTCCCCAGGAAGGGTAGGTAAGCCTTACCCCGCCTCCAAGCGGTGACCTCGGGGGTACACCTCCTTTTTTTATCTAGTTTTTATCCATTCAGGAGGTGGAGCCAAAGGGGAAGGCGGTGTGGGGGTGAGACCTAGCTTCCCCCACATATAGGTTTTAAGGTTTTTATTGTATTTTTATTGTATTTTAGTGTTTTTAAGATTTTAATTTCTATGACTGCATGTTTTTATATTTTGTGATAATTTCTTTTAAATTTATGACCTTGTTTTTAGCTTTTGACAATGCCGACGGCCCGTGTCCCTCCGGGAATGAGCACTGCATTGGCCTTGCCAGCCATCAGTGGCCCCCCAATGGGGGAGTGGACAGATATGGCTACTGGCGGGGGAGGGTCTCCGGGTTGCCCTGTAGAGGGAGTAGGGAAGAGGGATTGTATGAGAGTGGTAGCTGTGAATGTGAATGGAATGATGGATGGGACCAAGAGGCGAGAGATTGTAGAATGTTTTAAGAAAGGAAGAGTGGATGTGATGGGAGTGACGGAGACACACGTGAAAGGATGTGGAGTGGTTGAGTGTCAGGAAGGAAGGGAGAGTGGACTGTGGGAGGGAATGGAGGGAGGAGTAGTATGGACGGGCATGAATGAAAAGAGTAAAGGAAGAGGGAAGGAAGGGTGTGCGCTGTTGGTGTCTCCGTGGGTGTGGAAGGGAGTGGATGGACATGGGTGGAATGGATCGAGGATTGTATGGATGACTGGAAAGATTGGCTTGGTGAAGTATGCTTGGGTGTGTGCTTATGCACCAGTGAATGAAAAGAGTAAGACAGGGAGAGAGAAGATGAGAGTGTTTTGGGAAGAGCTGAATGCATGTCTGAGAGGAATTGATAATGGAAGGAGAATAGTGATGATGGGAGACATGAATGGAAAGGTGGGAGGTGAGGAAGTGGGGAATATTGTGGGTAAATGGGGTGTAGAAGGAACAAATGAGAATGGTGAATATCTGGTGGATGTCTGTGCTGAGAGAGGGTTGTTCTTGGCGAACACCTTCTTTCAGCACAAGATGATCCACAGGTATACATGGAAGAGAAGGGATGAGAGAGGAGAGCAAAAGAGTTTGATTGATTATGTGGCAGTGGATGAAAGGTTGAGGAAGGATGTGTATGACGCAAAAGTAGTGAGAGGAATGGTCCATTGCTCCGACCATTTTGCGGTGTTGGTGAGGATGAAGGTTAGGGTTAAGTGGGAGTATAGTAGGAGGGATGAAGGGGTGAGGAATAAGAGGGTGGTGGCTAGTGGGAAATTAGATGTAGAAGAGTATAGGGAGGAATATAAGAGGAGGGTGGGTGAGGCGCTGGGGGATGTAAGGATGGGGATAGGGGAGGGAGTGGGAGTGAATGCGGTGTATGAAATGTTTAAGATGAGAGTATTAAGGACAGCAGCAGAGGTAGTAGGATATAAGTCACAGAAGAGGGGCAAGAAAGGGAGTGCTTGGTGGACAGAAGAAGTGAAAGATGCTGTAGAGGATAAGAGGAAGGCATATAGGAGAACACTACAGAGGAATGTGCCGGAAGAAGTGAGAGAGAGATGGAAAAGAGAATATAATGTGTGTAAGAGACAAGTGAAAATGATGGTGAGTGAGAGTAAAAGGAGAGTGGATGAGGAGTTTGGTATGAAGCTGAGTGAAAAGTTTAAAGAGAACAAGAAATTATTCTGGAAGGAGGTTAAAAGAGAAAAAGGAGAAGGAAAGTCTGGTAGTGTGAGAATGAAGAGAGAGGATGGAGTTACTGTGAGTAGAAGTGAGGAAGTGAAAGAAGTGTGGAAGAGGCATTTTGATGGTCTGATGAATGGGGGGACGGGAGGGGAGGCGGTGGTGACATGCATGGGGATGGAGGCAGGTGGTAGACGACAGGGTGTACAGGGAGATTTAGGAAGGGAAGAGGTTAGGAAAGCAATAGGAAAGTTGAAGATGGGAAAGGCACCGGGGGTGGATGGGATAACTGCTGAAATGTTAAAGTGTGGGGGGGAGGTAATGGTGGAGTGGATGTTGCTTATATGTACATTGGCCTGGAGGCAGGGAGAGGTGCCAGAGGATTGGAGGAGAGCCATAATTGTACCTTTGTATAAGGGGAAGGGAAGTAAGGATGAGTGTGGTAGCTATAGGGGAATAAGTCTTCTTAGTGTACCGGGGAAGGTTTACGGGAAGGTTCTGACTGAGAGACTGATGGAAGTAACAGGGAATAAAGTTAGTGAGGAGCAGGGAGGGTTCAGAAAGGGTAGAGGATGTGTGGACCAAATATTTGCATTAAAATCAATAGTGGAGAAGTATATTGGGAAGGGTAAGAAGTTGTATGCTGCCTTCATGGACTTGGAGAAGGCATATGATAGAGTTGATAGGAAAGCTATGACAGAGGTGTTGAGAATTTATGGAGTTGGGGGACCTTTACTGAAAGGCATTGAGGCTTTTTATGCAGATGCAAAAGCATGTGTACGGGTAGAGGGTGATCTAAGTGAGAGTTTTAATATTAGTGTAGGGCTGAGACAGGGGTGTGTTATGTCACCATGGCTGTTCAATATATATATGGATGGTTGTATGAGAGAGGTGAAAGCCAAAGTGAATGGTCTGGGGGTGAAGTTGAGGTTGAATGAAGCAAATTGGTCCCTGGTGGCAAGTTTGTTTGCGGATGACACTGTGCTGATGGCTGAGAGTGAAAGGAATTTACAGAGAGTGGTGGACGAATTTCAGTCTGTGTGTAAACGAAGGAAATTGAAGGTGAATGTGGGTAAAAGTAAAGTGATGGTATTTGAAAGAGCAGAAACTGAAGTGATTGACTTTGCTACACCTTACAGAGTGGCTGTACCAACTGGGACGAAATGTGAGATAACTCTGAGGGGTGAGAGGATGGAGGAAGTGAAGGAGTTTAAGTACATGGGTACAGTTATGTGTAAACATGGAAGTATGGAAGGAGAAATTAGGGAGAGAGCAGTGAAGGGTAGACAGGTCATAGGATCACTGGGGAGGATTATGAAGGGTAGAAGTGTGAGTATGGAAGTGAAAAGGGGACTACGAAATAGTATAATCCTGCCAACACCGACATATGCGTCGGAGACATGGACATGGAATAGGGCGCATCAGTCTAGAATAGGTGCTGTGGAAATGAGTTACTTGAGAGGAGCATGTGGACTTACTAGATGGGATGGAGAAAGTAATGAGAGTGTATATGAGAGATGTGGTATGAGTGAGAAGGCAATTGGCATTGAGTGTGGAGTGGTTGAGAGAGTGAAACGTAATACATTGAGATGGTATGGACATGTGGAGAGAATGCAAGGCGAGGAATTTGTAAAGAAGGTGTATGGAAGTGAAGTTGTAGGACCTGGTGTGAGAGGCAGACCACCGGTTAGATGGCAGAACAGAGTGGAAGAGTATGTAAAGGAGAGAAACATGAGGGGCAGAGGAGGGCTTGAACAAGTAAGGAGGGAGTGTTGGAACAGGGAGAACTGGAGACACTTCTGCCGTGGCCACCCCCTTGAGGGGAGTTCCCGGAGGGAACGAGGCGTCGGAGCTATAGATAGATAGATAGAAGAGAAAATGGCGCTTTTAATATAAAGAGTGACTAATGTAAAAATGGAGTGTTACATTCTTGACAATAAAATAAATAAGAAGATTATACATGAATCCACCTAACATATTTTTATACTCGAATATTTATATATTTAATTATCAATAAAACAAAATAATTGCACAAATATTAGCCTTCTTAAGAGAGAGAGAGAGAGAGAGAGAGAGAGAGAGAGAGAGAGAGAGAGAGAGAGAGAGAGAGAGAGAGAGAGAGAGAGAGAGAGAGAGAGAGAGAGAGAAAGGGAGGGGTAGGTGAGGCAGTGTTTATAATTCTGTTTATAATTCTGGTTAGAATGCCTTTTTATTATAATTATTATATATTAAATAAAGTATTGACCTTCAAATTCTTATAAAATTTTGAGAATGTTTAAAAATATTGACCTCCAAATTCTTATAAAATTTTGAGAATGTGTTAAAATATTGACCTCCTTATATTCTTTAAAAAAATTCCTAACGCGACCCTAATAGACTTACAACGGCCGAGGTGAGCGGTGCGATGCCGTGAACCGACCGACTCTGAATACCGTTGACGAGCGTCGACAACTGAAAAGAAATTATTATGATTATTGTTGTTATTATCATTATTATTGGTATTATTATTATTATTGGTATTATTATTATTATTGGTATTATTATTATTGGTATTATTGTTATTATTATTGGTATTATAATTATTTTATTATTATTATTGTTATTATTATTTTATTATTATTATTGGTATTATTGTAATTATTTTATTATTATTATTATTATTATTTAACTTATAAACCCTTAATTAGATTTTTATTAATAGACTTTTATTAATAACTACAACTTATGGTATTAGTATAGAATTATTTCGGTAATTTTTTTTTTGGACTATTCTAACACACTTTTCATCTATGGTGTTTCTTATACAATCTTAATTTGGAAATCAGTCTGCCCTCACTCTACTAAATAAATAAATAAATAAATTAATTAATTAATAAAATATTTTGGTATTTATTGAAAGAATTACCGTTTTGTAGCAGTGTTGCCAGATCCGGCTAGGTCCCAGTATTTTGCCCCGGTTATTTCCCGGTAGTTTGGCCAGGTTAGGTCCCGGTAGTCTGCTGTTGTCTAGGTTAGGTTAGGTCAGGTCAGGTTAGGTCAGGTAAGGTCAGGCTAATTTCAAAATGCCCCATTTGAATATGCCCTATCTTGGAAATGGGGCATTTGCGGAGGAAATGCCATAGAAGAAAATAGTCTTAGAATGGTTTAAATAAGTGGGTAATGAAGGTAGAAAAACCGTACCCAATAACGGTAATTCATTCAATATTTACCAAATTATTTAATTCACTATATATATTGTATACCTATTTTAGTATCATTACCCACTATTTTGGAACATTCTAACACACTTTTCATCTATGGTATTTCTTATACAATCTTAATTTGGAAATCAGTCTGCCCTCATTCTACTAAATAAATAAATAAATAAATTTAATAAAATATTTTGGTAAATATTGAATGAATTACCGTTATTGCGTACGTTTTTTCTACCTTCATCACCCACTTATTTAGACCATTCTAAGACTATTTTCGGTATTTATTGAAAGAATTACCGTTTTGCAGCAGTGTTGCCAGATCCGGCTGGGTCCCAGTATTTTACCCCTGTCATTTATTGTACTTTATCACGATTATTTCCCGGTAGTTTGCCCAATTTAGGTCCCGGTAGTTTGCCAAGGTTAGGTCCCGGTAGTCTGATGCGGTCTAGGTTAGGTTAGGTCAGGTCAGGTAAGGTCAGGCTAATTTCAAAATGCCCCATTTGAATATGCCCTATCTTGGAAATGGGGCATTTGCAGAGGAAATGCCATAGAAGAAAATAGTCTTAGAATGGTCTAAATAAGTGGGTAATGAAGGTAGAAAAAACGTACTCAATAACGGTAATTCATTCAATATTTACCCTATTTTCTTCTATGGCATTTTCTCCGCAAATGCCCCATTTCCAAGATAGGGCATATTCAAATGGGGCATTTTGAAATTAGCCTGACCTTACCTGACCTGACCTAACCTAGACCACATCAGACTACCGGGACCTAACCTGGGCAAACTACCGGGAAATCATCGTGATAAAGTACAATAAATGACTGGGGCAAAATACTGGGACCCAACCGGATCTGGCAACACTGCTGCAAAACGGTAATTCTTTCAATAAATACCAATATTTTTAACACTCGGGTCCCACCAGCTGTATAATTTATCGTCTTATTTATCCATTTATCGTTATTTATTTACACCACGGGGGTCCTTTATTAACTCATAAACACCTTGAAATAGTCAGGGAATAAATAATAAATAAAATAAAGGCAGTAATAACAAAATAATGATAAATTTTTCCTCTCACCGGATCATTTTTTATCGTCTTATTTCATCAATTATCGTCTTATTTATCCACTTATCGTTATTTATCTACACCACAGGGGTCCTTTATTAACTCATAAACACCTTGAAATAGTCAGGGAATAAATAAATAATGAAATGGTCAATATTTATTTTCCAGTGATAAATTTTTCCACTCACGGGTTCATTTTTTATCGTCTTATTTAATCAATTATCGCCTTATTTATCCACTTATCGTTATTTATTTACACCACAGGGGTCCTTTATATACTTATTAACACCTTGAATAGTCAGGGAATAAATAATTAATTAAATAATGTCAATATTTACCCGCGATAAATATGGAGTGAGTCTTGGCGCCATCATATTTGTTTTGGTCTCGTCAGTGTTACCAGATATGTTTGTTGTTGTGTAGTGCGCAGTGTTGCCAGGTCTGCTTGATGAAATTTTCCCAACTTAAACAGAATTTCCCTTTTTTACCTCAAAAATTCCCTGTTTACTCTTCAACAATCTTTATATAATTTCCCCATAGTTACCTCTAATTCTCTATGCCTAAGAATAATTCCCCATACTTGGCATCACTGTCTCTTGTTGATTAGTGCAGTGTTGCCAGATAGGATATATTCGCATGGTTGTCAACTTGTCAAACTCATTTACCCCAGCGTGCCATATTTAATTTATTAGAGTATACAGTACACGGGCCAGATAATTATGAACAGATCGATACCACTTATTGGTAAAGGTACAGAAGTGGACCTTACTGTATAATAGATATTTTACTGTCATTACCCACTATTTTGGACCATTCTAAGACACTTCTTCTATGGTTTTTCTTCCTCAAATGCCCCGTTTCCAAGATAGGGCATATTCAAATGGGGCATTTTGAAATTAGCCTGACCTTACCTGACCTGACCTAACCTAACCTAGACCGCATCAGACTACCGGGACCTAACCTGGGCAAACTACCGGGAAATAATCGTGATAAAGTACAATAAATGACAGGGGTAAAATACTAGGACCCAGCCGGATCTGGCAACACTGCTGAATTCAGGTCCACTTCTGTACTAATACCCACTTATTAATCAAGATAAAACTATTGTATGATATAAATCACAAAAAAAGGCAGTAAATTGTTTGAGATACCCATATGTGGATGATTAGTATTGACCACAACTGTATTGTTCCCTCCTAACACAGAGTACAACACATAACAAAAGAACATCCCCAGGCTATTGTATCAATTCACATCACTTGTGTACCTCTCATGGCTCCAATATCATTTATCATTATGTATATACTCTGTATGACTTTCCTTTTCCTAGCCCTAGCTATCATTTGCTAGGTGTCAGAAAAAAACACTGTTCACTTGAAATATATGGTATTTTCCTAATACACTCGACCCTTGATTTAATGGACCCCCATTTAAAGGATTTCAGATTTAACAGACACTTTTTGCTACCAGACAATCATTATGCATCAGACAGAAAGTGTGTTACTTGAAAATATTCTGTGGACTAACTAGGTGTCAGTGTGGCTGTAAAGGTAAGGAAGGAGGTGTTGGTAGTCCACTGTCCAAGGACCCCTCAATATTTTATCCAAGTGGTGCGGGAATAGGGGGACAGGCTTTGGGGGTTTAGGGGTGTGTGGGTGTTTTTGGGGGGTGCGGGAGTAGGGGGACAGGCTTGGGGGGGGGGTTAGGAGGGTGCGGGAATAGGGGACAGGCTTTCTACCCACCCCAAGCCTGTCCCCATATTCTGTGCCCCCCCCCCCCAAGCCTATCCCCTACTCCCGCACCCCCTTAAGGGACCCTGTGATGTAGTCAGAAAATTGGAGGTAAATGAGTCCTTCAAATATTATCATGAAACACTATCTATGTGGAAGGAAGGAGGTTGTTTGGTGGCATAGTCAGGAGGAATCAGAAGCCTCCAAGTCTCACCAAACATCACCAATATAGAAGCAGCTTGTCTGGTGGCATAGTCAGGAGGAATCAGAAGCCTCCAAGTCTCACCAAACATCACCAATATAGGAGGTTGTTTGGTGGCATAGTCAGGAGGAATCAGAAGCCTCCAAGTCTCACCAAACATCACCAATATAGAAGCAGCTTGTCTGGTGGCATAGTCAGGAGGAATCACAAGCCTCCAAGTCTCACCAAACATCACCAATATAGAAGGTTGTTTGGTGGCATAGTCAGGAGGAATCACAAGCCTCCAAGTCTCACCAAACATCACCAATATAGAAGGTTGTTTGGTGGCATAGTCAGGAGGAATCACAAGCCTCCAAGTCTCACCAAACATCACCAATATAGGAGCATGTTTGGTGGCATAGTCAGGAGGAATCACAAGACACCAACCAAGTCTCAAAAACCATCACAGGGTCTTTAATTAATCATACCAAAGGTTTGAGGAAAAACTTGACAAAAAAAAGAACACAACTGTATTACTCCATGTTGAACCAGCACAACCTTCCAAGCACTTGAACAGAACACAACTGTATTACTCCATGTTGAACCAGCACAACCTTCCAAGCACTTGAACAGAACACAACTGTATTACTCCATGTTCAACCAGCACAACCTCCCAAGCACTTGAACAGAACATAACTGTATTACTCCATGTTCAACCAGCACAACCTCCCAAGCACTTGAACAGAACATAACTGTATTACTCCATGTTCAACCAGCACAACCTGCCAAGCACTTGAACACTTAACATAAGTGTTGTAACACACCAAATAGTAATGGTACAATTAACAATAACTATAGCAAGTGTTCTTAGAGGGTGGGTTGGCTTTCTGTGAACACAAATGAGAGTGGTAAGAGAAAGCCCATGTCTCCTGACTAACTCAAGAAACAATAAGTAACAATATAATATATATAATGGGTGGAAGAGTGCGGGAGTAGGGGACAGGCTGTAGGGGGGTGAGGGAGTAGGGGGACAGGCTTGGAGGGGGTTTAGGGGGTGCGGGAGTAGGGGGACAGGTTTGGAGGGGGGGTTAGGGGGTGCGGTAATAGTGTTAATATATATATATATATATATATACTCACTTGACAGACATACAAACATAGTATAATATACTCACTTGACAGACATACAAACATAGTATAATATACTCACTTGACAGACATACAAACATAGTATAATATACTCACTTGACAGACATACAAACATAGTATAATATACTCACTTGACAGACATACAAACATAGTATAATATACTCACTTGACAGACATACTGTATATATACCATACATACCTTGCTTAGCCTTATAGCTGAGCCTTCTGTGGTGGTGTTGGCCTTATAGCTGAACCTTCATGCCTTCTGTGGTGGGTTGTGTGAGATTAATGATAGGCAAAGTGTACTGGAAATGTATGATAAAGAAGAAATAAAGAAACTACAAAGGTTAGAAAACAGTGTGGGAGCGCCTAGTTATACGCAAGAAACTGTAATAAGGGTAGGATTATGGAGGGACAATTAAAATACTGGCAGCATATTCTAAGAGGTGAAAGTAACATTCTACTGGAGAGTGTGATACAAGAAATGAGGTTGGAAAAAGAGGAAAAATAAGTGGATTGGAAGGCTGTTGGAAGATAGAAGAATGATGGGAATAAGAGGAATAGACATTAACAATGCTGAAATCGGTGAAAAAGTGGGAAAAAAGAAAGGTGGAAAAGTGAGATGCAAGTAAAAGATAGTCTGAAGCTGTATAGAGAGTGGAGAAAAGAACTGGGAGGACAAGAAGACATTTACAATAACACCAAAGCAGTGATAATTATGTTCAAGTGTCGTACCAACAATATCAACTTGGGAGACAGAAAGAGGTTTAGTAATCAAACAATGGAATGTACAGTCGCGGTCAATAATAATCATCCACATATGGGTATCTCAAACAATTTACTGTCTAATGTTTTCACGTTTACATATGATGTTATTGTTTTAAGTAGTGCGTAGCTGCTTGTAGTAAAATAAAAGATGGTACCAAACCTATTTATTAGAAAGTTTATCATCTAAGGAACAGAGGGAAGCTGTCAAACTCTTACTTGAGTTACCCCTATATGGATGATTATATTTGACACCGACTGTATATATAATGTGTGGAAATGAAAAGGAAGATGTCATACACTTCCTACTACACTGTGAAGCCTATAGTGTAGAAAGGAATAAAAACACATAGTGCTACAGCATCCATATATATATATAACTATGATGAAGAAAATATAATTGGGAAGTTTCTATATGACAGCAGTATAATTGACCAAAGCAAATCAACAATTTATCAATTCTGGCAGATAAGAGAAAAAGATAAAAAAGTTTATCTGTAAAAACCGAGTAAAACAAGACCCAGACCATAGACATTGTGAAGTACATGAGGAAGTAGAGTGGTAATTCACAATGACGTGAAGAAAAACCCACTTTTTATAGACAGAAAGTATTTAATATGGATGTTTGTGAGGCAACAACTACCTCCCTCTTCAGATTCAACTCTGTACTGCTGAAGAGGGAGGTAGTTGTTCACTCACAAACGTCCATATTAAATACTTTCTGTCTATAAAAAGTGGGTTTTTCTTAATATCAGGAAGTATCGTTGACCTTATAGCCGAGCCTTCATGCCTTCTGTGTTGGTGTTGGTCTGGGGTGCTGGGTGTAGGGTGTTGGTCTGGGGTGCTGGGTGGGGTTTGGGGTGTGTGGGAATAGGGGGACAGGCTTGGGGGGGGTTTAGGAGAGGTGCGGGTTTTTTTGGGGGTATCGGGAGGGTTTTTTTGGGTGCGGGAGTAGGGGGACAGGCTTGGGGGGTGGGTTACGGGGGTGCAGGAATAGGGGCCAGACTTTCTACCCCCCCTCCAAGCCTGTCCCCCTATTCCAGCACCCCCCAAACCCCACACCAAGTAGCACATCACATCACTTGTGTTTGTTACAGTAGACCTCTTGTAAATATTCATACGTCCTCCATCTTGGTGGTGTGACCTGTAAATATTATTGATTGATATTAGGCAACATAACAGCCAAGGTCATATGGCACCCGAGGAAGAAGGAAAGTCATTGACAAGTGGGACAGTCAAGGGGGAAATTTTGTGTTGGTAAATCTGGAGTAACTGATTCCTCCAAACTATTTTTCCAAGCAACAACAGAACACCATTATTTTGGTTCTTCTGGTTCTGTTTCCTGGCATACTTTGGAGGAATCAAGGCACTCCAATGTAACAAAAGTGAATAAATAAGAAATAACCTACTACAATAATATTTAATGTAATATTTAATGTAACAAAAGTGAATTACCTCCTTAAGGGATC
>JAWQEG010004016.1:7500-39668 GCA_033782935.1 Petrolisthes cinctipes | reverse complement strand
CTTTCAGTTCACCAACAAGAGAAAATCCCCTTAAGGTGGAAATTCTTTTTTGTTACATTGGAGTGCCTTAATTCCTCCAAAGTATGCTAGGAAACAGGACCAGAAGAGCAAAAATAATTGTGTTCTGTTGCTTGGAATAGTTTGGAGGATTCAGTTGCTCCAGAATTACCAAACAAAACTTCCCCCTTATCTGTTGGGAAATGACTTTGCATTGTGATAATTACCATGTATAAATACTGCCACAATCAAATCTAATTATTCAAAACATATTCACGTAAATATCGACAATTAACAACTTTAGTTACAGGAAAACGACTGCTTCTTCAATAAACCTGCCGGAATTATTCACATACCCTCTGTAATACATGATTATTATTATTATTATTATTATTATTATTATTATTATTATTAGAACCAGCACCAAACCCAGAGAGAGAGAGAGAGAGAGAGAGAGAGAGAGAGAGAGAGAGAGAGAGAGAGAGAGTATACACACACACACACACACACACACACACACACACACAGAGAGAGATTTTTTTTTTTTTTTCACCACTAAATGATTAATTGTCAGCAGCAAGATAAAAATGAACGGGAGAACTGAATGAGTACCATTGTTCTTTCGTCTGTATCTTGTTGGAAAGAATTATTACTGACCCACATTAATTCTCCCAACCTCCACACAGCTGTCACTACTCTCATACCTCCCACACTACACCAGTTTTTTTTATTTTATCTCTATTTGAATTTTGGTTATTTTTTTTTTCTTTTCTGCTGCAGGTGCTGTACAATATGGCAATCTGGGTCAATGAAACAGATCCCATTGGTCCGTCTCCAATGGCGCCGCCCTCGGTCAACGTGTCTCTGACTGGTACGGTGCCCACTCATCCACACACCTTCAGGCTCGACTTGCCTTGCCTGGGGACTCGTAGTGCTGAGGTTGATGTCGTCCTTAACATCAACGTGACGTCACCAAGGCCTCGTCAGCCACCTACAGTTCTATACTTCAAGAGGCGCAAGATTTGTCTCGAGGGTGAGTGTTGCTTCTGTTCTAAAGTGATGTTTGTTGTGTATAACTTGTAATATAACGTTAACATGTACAGCTTGCAGCATAAATTCGCGTCCTTAGCATGTACTTAATATGGCTAATATGACCAAATAGTTACATTCTGAACCAGTTATTATTCCAACAACAAACGTAATTTACAATGTGAAAACTATATCTGTCATCTCTGCATTCAAATTGTATTACAACATCACTATAGCTAATACATACGCAGGTTTAAATGAAGCGAACTTATGCTGCCGACTGTACGGTAATGCTCAGGTGTGTACAATTGCCAGTACTCGTAATTGGTACAGTCTGCATTGTCAGTTCCCTTATCCTGTACCAGTTGTGAGTGGTGGCAGTTGTATAGTCGTGAATAGTTTCCGGCCCAACCAAGACTGATGAAGTAGAACTAAGGGTGATATGATGGACTACAGATTCCACCAAACTATGTAACGCAACAGATTCCAACTCGTATACCAATGTAGTCTGTTTCGTGGCATAGTCTGGATGTATCAGTAGCGTCTCCAGTTCACCACAAGATTGTTTCGTGGTGGTCTTGAACTCACAGCTACATAGACGTGAGGCAAGAACAGCATAAGTGTCCCTATCCCATTGTTCTAGTTCCTCCTCACCAAAGCATCCATTCCTCTGGTACAATAGGTCAGTCGGCTGAGATGTATGCCCCTCACCTGGGTTCACCTGGGGAGAGAGCTGGGGCCATGTCACTATCAGTGGTGTATTACGTGGTGCCTGCTCTGGCTGGCCTCACACTCGTCATCACTATCATCGTCATCGTCGCCTACATCAGGAGGAGGAGGCATAAGAGAGACAGAGATCCCAGGATTCTTGAGTAAGTGTCAGTCAGAAAAGTATATAGTAACATCAGTAAAAGTCAAATTTCTCGAGTTTAAAGAAGAGTACATTGATTGACGTTGTTTTGCAAGTGTGCCTGTTGATTATCAAGAGCCCATCATTTCGGAGGAGCCTTTAAAGACAATGAAGTGTTCAATAGATGTTTTCATTCACATTGTTTCTATAAGATGTTTCTCTATATTTTATACTCAAAATATTCCTGTGTGTAATTTCAGTGTGACGGACGTTGGTGTGAAGACTCGACCCCTGACTAATTCGACTCTGCTGCGTCCTGCCACCCCAAACAACAACACCTACACACTCCCCTCCTCTATTACCATCAACTCGTATGCCTCACTCAGGAAGCTCACTACGCCCATCACACCCCTTACACCCCTCACCCCCGCCCACGCCCACAACCACGTATCCACTACTGTCTCTCTAACCCAGTGCAGTAGGGAGAGTGGAAGCAGAGATGCATGTGACACCAGCAGAGACAGAGAGAGTGGTAGCAGAGACACTTGTCAGTCCTCCAGTACACTCAGTAGATCAGAGGTGGTGGTGGATCCCTCAGCAGCTGAACTTCAGGAGAGGTTCAGACAGATGGAGGTAAAACAATAACAAAGTTTTATGCTGAAAAGATAACTGTTTGAATCTATATAGAAATGGTGATATTAAATTTTTTCCCCAAATTTGGCAGTCAATGCAGCGTTCTATTTAAAATCAGTCAGTCAATTAAGCAATCCATCATTAAACCCAAATCTATTAATCAACATCAGTCAGTCAATCAACCAATCCATCATTAAACCCACAACATCAGTCAGTCAATCAACCAATCCATCATTAAACCCAAATAAATTAATCAACATCAGTCAGTCAATCAAGCAACCAATCCATAATTAAACCCAAATCAATATAATCTTCATCAGGTGGAGCGACAACGAGTGCGTCTGACTGCAGTGGCTCACGAGGGTTCCTTTGGTCGAGTGTTCCGGGGATGGATCCAGAGAGACCGTCCAGAGCAAGACCAACAGGTGCTCATCAAGACAGTGACTGAGGGAGCCCCACATGACGAGGTGGTGGCACTCTACAGGGAGGGCACTCACCTCTTTAACCTCTACCACAGGAACGTCCTTACCATGGTCGGCATTTCCTTCGCAGACAACTCGTCCCCTTTCCTTCTCTACCCCTTCCATGGCTACCAGAACCTCAAATTGTAAGTCCTCTAGTTAACTTTTGTACTGATAAATCTCCACATATACTCACACTTCCAGTAACACACACACACACACACGCGCACACACACACACACACACACACACACACACACACACACACGACACAAGCACTTGCAAACACACTCTCACTCATATATAGTCACTCTAACAGTAACACACACACACGACACAAGCACTTCCAAACTCACTCACTCATATCACACGACACAAGCACTTACAAACACACTCTCAAACATATATAGTAACACTAACAGTAACACACACACACGACACAAGCACTTACAAACACACTCTGAAACATATATAGTCACACTAACAATAACACACACACACGACACACAATACAAACACATACAAACTCACTCACTCATATGTATGTTGTCTAATATTTATGATACTAGTTACTGCAGTGAAATAGATTGATCCAAGTGTGTATGTGACAGCTCCGTGCCCCTGCTTCCCACCAGGTACCTTCAGGAACACCGAGGGGGACATCTAAGGGCGGCAGAACTGGTAGAGCTGGCGGTACAGGCAGCTCATGGCCTTTCCTTCCTCCACACAGCCAATGTTCTCCACGGTGATGTTGGTGCCAGGAACTGTGTGTAAGTACAGTACATTACACCACACTTTAATTAAGGGGGGAATTTTTGTGTTGGTATATTTGGAGCAACTGAATCCTCCAACCTATTTCAAGCAAAAGAACACCATTATTTTTGCTCTTCTGGTGCTGTTTCCTGGCATACTTTAGAGGAATCAAGGCACTCCAATGTACCAAAAGTTTATTACCCCCTTAACACACTCACATTTCATTTTGAGTATTCTAGTGATGTCTTAGTAAAGGTTGATATTTTCCTTTTCTCAATGATGTATCTTAACTACTAGAACTGGTGACACAATTGATAATTATATGAACACACATTGTAGTATGGAATTGAATTATCGAAATTAAAGAGAGAAAAAAAACAACTCTGACGTCATTTTTAGAGATCCATTATTCGATCGCTTTTCTCACATTTTCTTAGGGTGAGTGAGAAACTTCAGCTACGAATCACTGACGCGGCATTGTCTCGAGACCTCTTCCCCACTGACTATGAATCAGTTGGAACAGAAATGGCACGACCGATTAAGTGGATGGCTTATGAGGTCATCAACGATAGGGTCATCTCAACTTCGAGTGACGTGGTAAGTTTTTTTTTTTTTTTTTCTCTCTTTTTTTAAACGTGGTAAGTAAACACCAGCACCACGAAGTTAATTAATGCTAAATGAATGTTAAATCTAATGTAGTAATCACAAGGTAGTAGAAGAGTAAATACTAATGTTTGTGTATTGCTGATTTCTTAATTTATTCGATTTCCTTTTAATTATATTCGACTCCTGCACAACCGGAAAATCGTGTGGTTAGTTGTATACCCTCGTAAGAAAAAATAGGTAAGACTTTGAAATATATAATTTATGAAGACAGGAATTGTATAACTCATCGTATATTGTAGTAAATGGTTTATGAAGACAGGAATTGTATAACCCATCGTATATTGTAGTAAATGGTTTATGAAGACAGGAATTGTATAACTCATCGTATATTGTAGTAAATCGTATTGTAGTAAATTTATGAAGACAGGAATTGTATAACCCAACTTCTATTGTAGTAAATGGTTTCCCACTTTCCTTACCCTATAGTGGTCATATGGTGTTCTACTGTGGGAACTGACAACTCTAGCACAGCAGCCTTACGTGGAGGTTGCTGCCTGTGAGATGGCCGAGTACCTACGTGATGGCTACAGACTGGCTCAGCCCCTCAACTGTCCTGATGACCTGTACAAAGTGATGGCCTTCTGTTGGGCCATCCATCCCCATGACCGGCCCCATGCCAAGCTCATCCTCGACTACCTCGCCGCCTTCCACCACCAACTCAACAGCTTCATCTGATATATGGAGGCTGGAGGAGGAGGAGGTGGTGGTGGTGGTGGTGGTGGTGGCAAAGGTTCGACGATGACCAAGAAAAAGAAGAAGCAAAAGAAAGATGGGAAAGTTAGTGACGGCAAGAAAAAAGACAAAGAAAGTGAGGATAAATCAAAGAAATGTGAAAAATAAATTAATGTATTAGTGAAAGAAACGTGAGAAATAATGATAATGAGGTATTACGAGGATGCAGAAGAAAAAAGGTAACTTAGGTGAAGAAATAATCAAGGCCTCATATATCACGGGAAAAAAAACTCTGCTTTAATATTAAGAAAAAATGGTACCTTGTTAGATTATATAAAAACCCAAGGACTATACTTTGCTGCATATATTGAACCACAAAAAAACTTGCACTTTTAGAATAAGGAACGTCTTTTGTCGGCAACACCAACTTGTTTTTCAATGTTGCTCCCCTGCCAGATGCAATGTCTCGGTAAGATAATAACACCAGACATGACAGGGAATAACGTGTCAGAACTGTTATTACTGACTTGAAGCCTCTCATCCTTATTATTTCATGAGTGCAAGGATGTATAAATTGTTACATAAATTTTGATAACATTTAATGATTACTGGCTTCACAACGGAGGCATTGAAGAAACAACAAAGACTATAAAATATATCTGGCCAACATAGAAGTGTTACATAGACCTAAATACTCCTAAAGAGAGTTAGAAGTTAGTGTATACAAGTGTCTAGTCTCACCTCCACTGCAACTGAAGTAAGAAGCCCAGGTGTGTTCATAGCAGTAACATTTTCTACAGGTATAAATAAGTAGGCAGTAATTGAATAGATATACTGTGTGTGATTTATGAAACAATAAAATCCCTGAAGCAGTTCACTAGTCATTTTAGCTTTTTTACGTCACTCAAGCCTTGTGATACTTGTACAGTCCTCCCAGCTCGTGTGCTTCATTTTGCAGTTTCGTGTATGCAAGTTGTCTTATTCTGCAGCGTGTCCAGGGTTTTGATTCCTCCTGTATAAGTAGCTCAAGTAGGTATTTGTATTTTCACATGGAGTTTTCACCTCAAAGTGATGCTATACTCTAGTCTGTTTATCTGGAGTTGACTGTAAATGTTCACAGCTATTAACGCAACTGCAAACCTTCCGGAAAAAGTATGTAGTGTTCTCTCACAGGTACCGTTTGTGTTGATAGCAGTGACCACCCCAGACGGACAGGTATTTACAATGTTGTCTTCATTTCCAACAATAAACTTCAGCAGCTTTTCCTTCTTTAAAGAGAGGCTGATTAATTTCTCTCTCTCTCTCTCTCTCTCTCTCTCTCTCTCTCTCTCTCTCTCTCTCTCTCTCTCTCTCTCTCTCTCTCTCTCTCTCTCTCTCTCTCTCTCTTTCCATCGTTGTTTTGAGGGAATAACTTTGCCGTTCTCTCTGTCCATGAAATAATAATGATAACTGTTATTGGTCAATGCTTGCCATCCAGGGGTTATAAGTCACGCATCACCAAATCAATTGAAGGTCATAATAATTATAATATGTGGACATTAACCGTCACCAAGAAAACAAATACTGTACAATAGTGATATTTCCCATGTCACTTGCCGGCCAACACCTTTCTGTTCACCATCAAAATCCTCCAAGTACTTTATTCCCACGGATGTTGATGTGAAGCCAGTCAACATTTGCTTGTTAGTAATATTTTAGTTTGACATCAACATCTTTACTCACTGAAGCCTCAAATGTGTTGGTTTGTTTACCCGAAGAACAGATTGGTGATGGCGAGCAAAATGGTAATGGAAATTAATTTTATAGGAGACATGACACAAGAAAGGAACCCAACTCCACACCTTTGTTAGGATTTTGAACAATGCGTCCTTACTACTGTTGTGTGATTTGTGAATTCACATGCATCTCTTACCATGTATACTAATACTAATAAATGACACACTATACAGTATACTGTATGACAGAAATTGCAAAGTTATTACTGTGTTGGCACACAAATGATCCATAGTTTTGATACTGAAGACATAGTTCTGGAAATCAATGTTTACATCACTGGAAAATCAAATATAAAATGACATTTTATACAAATTCTGCAAGTCTGATGATAGTAACAATACGTCCTTTTTGGTACATGATCCGTTCCAGTACTTCTGCCCAAATTATGTTATGCTGGAAAACAAACTCATCCTATTCATCTCTGTACTGTACTTGTGTTGACCAGGACATTATCCAGTCTTAATACCATATACAATAGGTCTACTATAGAGTATGGCATCATTCTCTAATCATATTTCAGGCAGGTTGATGCCTTTGAGTATTAGAAGCATTATGGGGTAAATTGGTGTTGAAGGCTGATGGTGAATAAAAGTTGTGGGAAATACATTGAGTGAGACCCCAACATATGGGACTTGTCCTCGTGACTTCTTGAAGACAAACAAATGAGGCTATTAAGGTTATTTAATGCACCTTAATTAAGATATGTATTCTCATGGTATAAAGTAACACCTCTTGTTAAAAATATAATGTAGAATAATTATATCATGCTCCACCATTTTATATATCTTAATAGATAGATGGACAAATAGGTAGATATAGATTGAAAAATAGATGTGAAGGTGCTAAATATTACATTATTCTTTACAAATTTCTGGTTGCATGGTTACTACCCAGGCTACATAGAGTTTGTGGACAACTTATTATGCACAGAAGGAATGAAACAAGAATGGCAATGCGAGTTGGAGTTGTTACAGGCTTTGTATTGTTACTTTTAATTCAGGCTAAAGTTTGCCTTGTAACAGTGGAAGTACAGGCTCCTCCTTAAAAAAAATTTCTTGATAACATAGTATACAGAAAGTGATCACAATTATCTAAGCACTCGCCCAAGATTCATTAGTTAGATGCATCAGAATTACGACAGTAGATGATAATTTGTCAGGTCAGAACAGTGTCATCAGAAAGTTAGATGGTTAACTCATTCCCAAGTTCAGATTCCATTTCACTTTTGAAAGATTGAAGCGCCTTGATTCCTCCAAAATATGCCAGGAAACAAACCCAGATGCAGAAAAATAATAGTATCTTGTTGCCTGGAATACTTTGGAGGAATTATTTGCTCCAAATTTACCACCCAAAACAATGTGCTATATTATATACCCCTTTAAATTAATATCGAACAAAATATCTATTGAACACCTCGTATGATAAATGAAACGCCAGGAAAGTGAAACATTGAAACACAACCGTATATGATAAGATGTTGAATATGCATCGATTGAGCCTATGTTTAGAATTCTTCAAGATCAACAAGGGGAAATACTAAGCAGTAAGCTGTATCACTAAACTTGATGATGTCAGTCTCTCATAATACGCTCAAATCTCTGATGTCTCCATAAGCTAGTCATTCCACATACAGTTGCCAGCAAAAGTTCCAATCCTACGCCTTTCCTTTAATAACACATAACATTTTAGACTGTGTAGATTTGAAGAACATGTAACTTCTGTATGTAAAAGATGAGTAAATGTTAATATAATCACATAAATCATCACAATTATATGGCATCCAAATTATTTAATGGTTAAAGATAGAAAGATGAGGTTGAAGGTTATTGTAGGCAACTGTGAGTGTACTTGAGTCATTTCATTTGCCCTTTAAGTCATCCCTTGCAGTTTTTACATAGCATAATTCTTATCAAGAGGGATGAGTTGTCAGATAATTATAGGCTGCTGACTCACTCCTCCAGACTGTACCAGAAAACAGTCCACTGTAATTAGATACTTTATTTTCTGTTACTTAGCACAGATTCTATAATTATACAGTGAGTAGCCTGCATTTCGACAACAGCATCAAACATTTAATTAAGAGGAGAGTCTCTTGTTGGTGAATTCGGGAGGTCTGTGATTCCTCCTACCTATCTTAAGGAAACAGATGACCGTAATGTTACTTTAATGAGGGATGTGGTTCAAGGATTAATTTGGAGGAATCTGTTACCCTCCAATTTACCCTCCAAAGACTCTCCCATTAATTAAGATCCATGCATGGGATTGTTTGTATCTTACACAGTTGAAGGGAACTAATGTTTGCCCATCTTCTGAGTCCCGCATCTTCACTTAGAATGATTCGATATGCAAGAAGTGAGGGTCATATGTAACATACGGTATCTCATTAGCTCTTGATACAATAACCAAGACGATGACTCCAAGTATAGTGTCGGTACAGCTATCGTTCAGATCACCATCATCGTCTGTATTGTTACATATGGCTCTGAATCTTTTCTTTGGTTATCTAAAAAGCTGATACATCTCTTATTGATGAATTTCAGGGCTGCTGATTCCTCCTAACTATACCAGAAAACAGACGCCCTCAATTGTGGTAATAATGGATCTGTTGTTTCGTGACATAGTTTGGAGGAATCAGAGACCTTCCAATTTACCAACAAGAGAATCTCCCCTTAAGGTGGTAATTCTTTTTTGGTACATTGGAGTGTCTTGATTCCTCCAAAGTATGCCAGGAAATAAGACCAGATGAGCAAAAATAATGGTGTTCTGTTGCTTGGAATAGTTTGGAGGATTCAGTTGCTTCAGATTTACCAACACCGAATTTCCTCCTTAATTAAGAGTCAACTGCTATTAATTAAAAAAAAAAACATTATCACATAGTAGTGGAACATAGTAGTATTTTTATCTTCAGTAACAGCAAATTTAATGAACACATCAACAATTTTCTCTTCTTCAACATAAAAAACTTTCATATAAATTTTCCATGACTAGAAGCAGCTTACACGAACAATACTGAAGATGTGAGAGGAAAGGAAGAGAGTCTGATAATCACTGAGGTTTGGGTGTGTTTTTATCTTGCTAAGTTATTGATTGTACTGTAGGTATGTACATGCGGGGCTGCCATGCCTTGTTTTTGTGTGTATATATGTGTGTCATAATGTATATTGACTGTACATAATTATATTTGTATAGTAAATGTGTCACAGGTGAATAAATCAAAATCAAGCTATTGTGTGTTTTTCTTTTAATATAATCCTTTAAAAAATTTCTTCTGGGATAACTAACTAACCTTGGGATTCGAACTCGTACTATACACCCCAGCTCAAATATCCTATAAAATTATGTAGAATATATTATCACTGAGCCACGACAACCTCTTCTACCTGATTGACACATAGCCATTCATAATCCTACTGATCTCACTGTGAGGTAATGGCAACTTTAGGCAATGTGTGTGGCCGACGAGGGAAGTTTGTTTTGTTCTGAGAGCAGTTGGTGGGTGGGGCAGCAAAGTTTGGCTAATTTGGGATCTGGAACTTTGAATATACTTAATTTTTCATAAAGGCCAGAGAGAGGTATTCGGCAAGAACGTGTATAGAAGAATTATTTTTAGGCAACAAAATACTGAACACTGATACAACATAAACAAAAATACTTAACACTGATACCACATAAATAAAAATAATTAACACTGATACCATATACTTAACACTGATACCACATAAACAAAAATACTTAACACTGATACCACATAAACAAAAATACTTAACACTGATACCACATAAACAAAAATACTTAACACTGATACCACATAAACAAAAATACTTAACACTGATACCACATAAACAAAAATACTTAACACTGATACCACATAAACAAAAATAATTAACACTGATACCACATAAACAAAAATACTTAACACTGATACCACATAAACAAAAATACTTAACACTGATACCACATAAACAAAAATAATTAACACTGATACCACATAAACAAAAATAATTAACACTGATACCACATAAACAAAAATACTTAACACTGATACCACATAAACAAAAATAATTAACACTGATACCACATAAACAAAAATAATTAACACTGATACCACATAAAAAAAAAAATAATAATACAAACGTAACTCAGTGACGTTGGATAAAGTTTCATAATTGAACATGGTAGTAAATAATTAATTAATAACAATAGTGGCAGCAGCAAGTCCATATCTTTAATGCAAATTGATTGTGCAGTGAGAAGTGAAATGCTGATTAATATGCAATAGAGATAGTCATTGCTGGAGGGGTGAAATTTTAGCCAACAAAATGAGTTACCCATAATATTCACTGCTGTTGTCACTGTCATTGTTGCTTTTAAATATCGTCCTCATTATGCATCACTATAATCATCATCACCATCATCATCATCACCATCATCACATTGCTAACGTTATTGTCACTAACATTGCTAACATCAGTAGTCCTATCATCATCATCTTCATTGCTAATATCATCATCATCACCATTATCACATTGCTATCGTCACTGCCACCAAACCTTATCACCACCACCATCATCACCACCATCACTACCATCACCACCAACACCATCATCATCACTGTTATCATCTCTGTCACCACTACCATCACCACTATTATCACTACCACCATCACCATCACCATCACCATCACCATCACCACCATCACCAACACCACCACCATCAACACCAACACCACCAACACCACCATCACCACCATCACCACCATCACCACCATCACCATCACCACCATCACCACCATCACTACCATCACCACCATTGCCTAGTGTAACAACAGAGACTGATTTGATTGTGGTTAAGGAAGGGAAGGTGGGTGAGAGGATAGCTGTGGCATTTATAAAATATTCACGTGCTAATCCATTCCTTCATAACACTCAGGTGTGAATATATATAGGAGACACGAACCTAAAATATGATACAACACACATACAAAATTATATACATACGTAGAAGTGTAATAATTAATACATTCTCTTTAAGTGTATAATTCACTTTTGTTACATTGGAGTGCCATGATTCCTCCAAAGTATGCCCGGAAACAGGGCCAAATGAACAGAAATAATTGTGTTCTGTTGCTTGGAATAGTTTGGAGGAATCGGTTTCTCCAGATTTACCAATACTGCACTTCCACCTTAATGAGACCACAAATTGACCATGTAATCCACTCCTGTTACCTAACCAACTTATGGCATCGACTGTACAGGACATAGATACACAAATAATCAGTGTGAATCGAGGCGGGACACCACACGAGCACACAATAAAGGTCGGAGCCTCATCTGGCTAAGTGACCCCTATGTCTGCACTTTTAATTAAGGCTGCAGGTCTGGGAGGCACGACTGACCCAGCTGGTGAGTTGACTTTCTCTCTCACCGGAGTAACATAGAATACCTGTGTATATATGTACTGTACCTAATATATATTTACTCTGTGTATTGAGTACAGAAGTAAACTTAACGCTAGCTAATTATTAAGTTATCACAATGAGCGAAGGTTATATATATTCTTACAAGTCTAACATATCACACCAAACTCTCTATCCAGACTGACATCACTGTTCTCATCATCAGCCAGGGCGTCCTCAGAACAATGGGACCTTGGTTTTTGTCTGAGTGGTGCGGTCTCTTCATGCAAACTGTGCAAACTGTCCCTGACGTAACCCCGCTGGGTGGAGGTGGCAGGGAGAGTCAGGAAGGACATGGGTGGTGTAGATTCAGGTGGTGGAGGAAAGTCAAGTTCAGGTTGGTGTGAGAAGGAACGTCTGTAGGAGCTGTTCCTTGGTACTGTACAAGAGACTGGAGGAGGTGGCAAAGGAGACGGGGGTTCTATAAATGGTATGGACGATGTACTGAGTTTGAACTTGGGGTCGGCTGAAGTGGGATCAAACTGCACCTTGATGGGAAGAGATGTATCGAAGGGAGGGAGTGGGGAAGGTGTGGGGTTCACTGGAGGCATGGGAGAGGGGTTGGAAGCGATACGAGGCACTGTGTTTCCCACCACTACACTCTGACTTTTAACATGAAGGTATTGCATATCCTTAGCTTCCTCACCATATCCTCCAGGGGAAGTCATACGTCCACGAAGATAATGTCCTTGTCTCGTCAGCGTCTCCATCAGTTCAAAGTTCCTACGATATAGAACCACAGTGTAGCAGACCAATACGATGGTGATGATAACGAATGCACACAAGACCCCAATACAGACCCAAGTCCACCAGGGAATAGTTTGACAGTCCTTGTTTAAACCAGTCGAACTCTCTGTCATACCTGATCTGACCATCTCACAAGGCGGTAGTGTAGTGGAGACATGAATAACCCCACCAGAACCAGCACTTGTGGCATTTTTCTCTGTGTTGGTTGTTGGGTCGAAAGGCGTAGTAGGGTTGGTGGTGGTGGTGGTGGTGGTGGTGGTGGGAAGGATGGTAGTTGTAGGGGTTGTGGTAGTAGGGATGGTAGTGGTTGTTGTGGTGGTGGTTGTGGTAGTAGGGATGGTAGAGGTTGTTGTGGTGGTTGTAGGGGTAGTGGTGGGGACTGCCATTGTCGTCTCTGCAAAGAATTATAAATTGTCAGTGAAATAGTTCTTCATGTTTTAAAGGCATTTGACACAGGTTTATCATCTAACATAAATTATCAAATGATTTCTTGAACAAATAAAAATTCTTTTTAAATTATACACTGAAATAAATATCTTTAATAAGTTAGTATATCCTTACATGCACTGTGTTTCATCCTTAATCGAATAAACAAGAATAAAGGAAAGCATGTAAAATAAATTTGTCTGTAATTATGTACAGTCGCAGCACATAGTCCCTGACCAAGGTGTAAGGGAAGTCTGTTCAAGGACTATTTGCCGAGACTGTACATTCACATTTTCATACTACAATACTTTTAAAAATCAAGAACAACAGTGAAAAAGAAAAAAGTTGGGTGAATGGAAGGCACACTATCTGAGAACTGTACGGAAAACGAGACAACATTTATCTCACTCCAATTATGTAAAGGTCAAGCGTTACAGAACTACAGTACAGTAATTATGTACCAACTTCCGACGCACAGTCACTATGAAAAGTCCAATGCTTGTGGCGACAGAATTACGTCGGATAAATCAATGGAATGTGAATTATAAATCTGTATTTCATTGTCCACTCGTGATTCTGAGCCACAAACCCTTCGAGTGAAATATAATGAATAGGCCTGCATACACCACCAAGGCAGAGCGATTACACTGACATCTGGTGAAGAAGTCTACGAATGTTTCACCGATACTGTATCAAAGTTGTTGTAGGAGTAGAAGGAAGGTGTACAAGTGAGAGTAGAAGTAGGAGTAGGAGTAGAAGGAGTGGGAGTAGAAGGAGTATGTGGAGTAGAAGTAGGAGTAGGAATAGGAGTAGAAGGAGTAGGAGTAGGAGTAGAAGGAGTGGGAGTAGAAGGAGTAGAAGTATAAGGAGGAGGAGTAGAAGTATAAGGAGGAGGAGTAGAAGTATAAGGAGGAGGAGTAGGAGTAAAAGGAGTAGGAGTAGAAGGAGGAGAAGTAGAAGGAGGAGAAGTAGAAGGAGTAGGAGTAAAAGGAGTAGAAGTAGAAGGAGTAAAAGGAGTAGTAGTAAGGAGTACAAGTGAGAGAGTGTATCATTAGAGACCTGTGAAGATTGTTGTTCTTACCTGGCAGGAGTGAGCATCGTTGGACCAGACTCACTTGATTTATGTCCTTCACTTCAACTACTTCAACATCGCGAAGCTGGTGAGAAAGAGATCGCTTTAATCTACAGTCAGAAACATAATTAATCATCCACTAACACACTACACATTATTCACTTGCACGTCTGCACTGAAAAAATAACTTCCAAAACTCCTTCGTACTTGCTCAGTATTCTCTCTGAAACTCACCTGGGAAGTAATCAGATCAAACTTAAGTCTTTCTTCACCATTTGTCACAGTAAAGATGAGACGAGAGTGACCGAAAACCAACTTGACTTCAACTCCATCGACCCACATATTAGACAGTCGTTCGTTTAGTAATTGTTCCTCTTCTCCTCCTTTCTTGATGAGTTTAATGTTATACAGTGCCTTATCATCGTCTGTAACATTCCTCATTGACAGTAGGTGAGTGGCTTGGAAGGTCCCGTCCACTAGGTTTCCCAGTTCAAACTTTTTCCACTGTTTGTTCTCCAATGTGAGGATAAAGGACAGAGTGGACTCATTGAAGGACGGGTCGACCAGGGAAACAACCGAGGAAGCCTGGTCGTCCATCACAATATTCTCACACTCTGAAAATATGTACCATCAGTAGAAGTATTTGTTTGATAAAGATACATAAAAAACACATTACAATATATAAAGTGAATAAGTGACTACATGAAAATATGTATCATTAGTAGAAGTATTTGATAAAGATACATAAAAAACACATTAAAATATGAAGTGAATAAGTTACTACATGAAAATATGTATCATTAGTAGAAGTATTTGATAAAGATATATCCAACACACATACATTTTAAAGTGAAATAAGTAACTACATTATAAAGTGACTTGTGGACGATACTGTGAGCTTTTAACTTCTTTCCAAACCCTATACGTAATTAAATTAATAACTTTTCACTGTCCTATGGTCCAAACAATTATGTAATTATTGGAGGTTGAAGAGATAATCTAGTCAAACTGTGGAGTGTTACGGAAAGTGAAATTGGAAAAGCATAATGGTTCTTTACGTAATTATGCATAAATCTGGAGCAAATGATTCCTCCAAACTATTTCAAGCAACAGAACACCATTATTTTTGTTCGTCTGGTCCTGTTTCCTGGCATACTTTGGAGGAATCAAGGCACTCCAATGTAACAAAAGTGAATTACCACCTTAATCTAACAACACTAACTGGAAAATCAGCCACATTTATAAGGGTTATGTTTCACAATTCCTACTAACCACGTCTCATCCTTCATATCCTTCATGAAACCCTACAACTATATCAATACTCAGTGTGTTATCATTCACTAAACAATTATATCCTTCAGTTATATCAATAGGCTACTGTGTGTAAATCTTTCACTAGACAATCATATCCTTCAACAATATCAATGCTGTGTGTAAATCCTTCACAAAACATATCCTACAATTATTATATCAATACTGTGTGTAAATCCTTCACAAAACATATCCTACAATTATATCAGTAATGTGTGTAAATCCTTCACAAAACATATCCTAACACTATAATAATCCTGAGTGTGTAATTAAGGGGGTGCGGGAGTAGGGGACAAGCTTGGGGGAGGGGGGGACTGGGGGGGGGGGGGGTGCGGGAAAGGGGGGACAGGCTTGGGGTGGGTAGAAAGCCTGTCCCCTATTCCCACACACCCCTAACCCTCCCCCAAGCCTGTTCCCTTACGCCCTCATCCCCCAAAACCTTCCCGACCCACCCAAAAACCACCCGCACCTCCCTAACCCCCCCCCTCCAAGCTTGTCCCCCTATTCCCGCCCCCCCTTAATTAATATGATATGATTGGCTTACCTGTAATTTGTGAAGCGACCCCCGAAGCTGACCAGAGAAGTAATGACAACAGTAGTGACGTCACGACCACCATCTTGTGCCAACAGTGGTACATCCTGCCCCTCCTTTGATTATTAGATTTCGTTTAAGGGGGAAGTTTTGTGTTGGTAAATCTGGAGCAACTGAATCCTCCAAACTATTCCAGGCAACAGCAGAACACTATTATTTTTGCTCTTCTGGTCCTGTTTCCTAGCATACTTTGGAGGAATCATGGCACTCCAATGTACCAAAAGTGTACTACTTCCCTTAATTAAGTGACTAAAATGTGGAGTATGAATCAGTTGTAACAAAATATTACCCTTAAAACTATTACCCTTAAAACTATTAGCCATATTACTATTATTCTTAAAACTATTACCCTTAAAACTATTATCCTTAAAACTATTACTCTTAAAACTATTACCCTTAAAACTATCACCCTTATTACTATTATCTTTAAAAAAATTACCCTTAAATCTTTCATTTTGGCCACAAGAATTCCTACACACACTGTTGTTTTCGAGAGTTTACAGCAAATAGAAAATGTAACACTATGTACTGTACTTACAATGCTACAATATTATTAGGTTTGTTATTTTGGTAATCACAGAGTCACTTTTGCAGTTCTTCCACATTAAGGGGGGAATCTGGTGTTGGTAATTCTGGAGCAACTGATTCCTCCATACAATTCCAAGCAACAAAACACCATTATTTTTGTTCATCTAGTCCTGTTTCCTGGCATACTTCAGAGGAATCAAGGCACTCCAATGTAACAAAAGTGAATTACCCCCTTAATGACTTCTCTTTCCATATAGCCTGTGTAAGACTTCCTTTTGGCCAACCCTATACATGGGTACATGTGTGTGTATATTCCTTCAAGTTACTTCTTTATGATTGGTGTAAATTGGACGATATACAACATTATTATTCCCAGATGAAGTAATGATAATATTTTCTCAGTCAATGGCTTCTCTGACACCTTACATCCTAGTTTAAATAAGTGGGTAGTACACTGCTAATCTGTTATTATTGGTATAGTGAAACCAGTACAGCTGGTTGCTATAGAATAGGCCCCTTCACAAGCCCAGGCCCCGTGTAGGCATAATCTGGGTTGGAAGGGTCAATTCCGTGACGTTCATCAGAAGTAAATAAAATTCAAATCTGGCGCTGTACTGATAGTGGAGCCACCTGGTGGTGGTGAGGTGAGGTATTAAGCCCCTCCTCCGCTGAATACCGCTCGTCCAC
Source organism: Petrolisthes cinctipes (assembly GCA_033782935.1). Classification (NCBI taxonomy): domain Eukaryota; kingdom Metazoa; phylum Arthropoda; class Malacostraca; order Decapoda; family Porcellanidae; genus Petrolisthes; species Petrolisthes cinctipes. The sequence continues at coordinate 22,013 of JAWQEG010004016.1, read as the reverse complement.
TCTGTCGCGGAACACATCTCAGTCAACATCTACGCTCCTCGCTGCTACGCTATGGTATTGTTTCACGTGTTCCTGCTAATATTTTCTTTTGTGTTCTAGTGGCTAGCCTGCTTTGGCAGATGTATCGTGTGTGTATTCTAGGAGGGTTTTAGGTGTGTATGGGGGTTTTTTCTTCGTTAGGACTTAGTTCTTTTTTCCTTAGCGAAGGGGGGTTTTTCAGCCCCTTTGTTCGGAGTTTTTCTCCGTTTTTCCCCCCTTTCACCTTTCCTCCTGCCACTAGTACATTCTTCGTGTGTATTTTATCGGGGTTTCTGGGGTTTTTAGCGAGGTTAGTGGGCGCCACGTGGGACTTCACCCCACGTGGTGAGCACATGGGGTCTTTGCAGCCCTTCCTCTTGCCTTCCCCGATTATTATGTGTCCCCTCTCGGTAAAGGGGAGTGAGAATTGTGCTCTGGTTCTCTCTTCCTCTCCCAGGCCGGGGCTTTTTATTTAATTTTGGGTGTTTTTCCAATATTTGTAGCCTGGAGTGTTTCTTCTCAGGCTAGCTTGTTGGGGGCTACTTTTCGGGGTTTTTTCCCCTTCCCTGTCCTGCCTCCCTTCCTCCTGCCACTAGTACACGTCATTTAGTGTATTTTTCCTCGGGGTTTTTTGGTGTTAGCGAGGTTTTTTCCTCCCCACGTGGGGCTCTTTCCTCCCCACGTGGGGCTCTTTCCTCCCCACGTGGTGCGGGGGTAGGACTACTTAGCCCCTTATCGTTGTTTCCCCCGAGTGTGGTTTAGTGTTACGTGGGGTGGGGGGAGCGAGGATTGTGCCAGGTTCTCGTTTCCCCTTCCCAGCGTATTTTTGGGGTTTTTTCTGGTGTCTTCCCAGTTTGTTTGTTACCCTGGGAATTGCCCATCAGGCTGTCTGTGCCTCTCCTTTGGGGCCTGCAGACCAGAGGTTCTTTCTCAGCCCCCGCGGGGGAGGGGGGGGGTGGTTTCCCGGGTTGGTGCGTGTGGGGTTTTTTGTTTGGGGTTCGTTCCCGGGTCCGAGGGGGCTTGCTATCCCCCTCTGCCCGTGTCCTATTATTTTTGTTTGTGTCTTTGTACGCATGGCTTCACGTGTTAACCCCTTTTTTGTGAGTTTTTCTCCCGCAGTCTGGCCACCAGCATCGTTCGCCCCACGCACCCTGCTTCACCCCCTAGGCTTGCGGCCCTTTGGTGTGTAGTGTGGAAGGCTGTATGTTGTGGTTTTCTCTGCACATGGTGCGAACACGTGTGCGTGTTTAGCCCCTTGTGTGGGGATTTTCCCCGTGTGTGTGTTGATTGGTGTGTGCGCTCACGCTGTGACTGTCTTCCCCCGTGTGCGGTGAGTACTTGTTTGGGTTTTTTCTCCTCGGGTTTTTTAACCCTGTGGGGAGTGAGGTTTTTTATTTTGCACGTGTCCCTTCTACTCTGTGTCTTGGGACCTCTGCACCTTTTTGGTGTTTTTCCTTGTCAGCTCTTTTAGTGTCTTAGGATATTATTCTGATAATGTTGCCTGCACTTCTGTAGCTGCCTTACCAAGCAACGTTTTACTCACTACACCTGCTTGACTTCTTGCTACTACTGTACTGTTCTTGTCTGCGTTGTAGCATTCTTCTTCGTGCAGTACTGTTTTTTCAACATTCAGTACCTTCTCACATTTCAGTACAGTTTTTTATAGTTATGCGGTAGGGTAGTAAGACTTTCTATCTTTCTTCTTACATAACTCTTACTTTGTGCTTGCCCTTATTGGGGGTAAGAGAAGCTTATTACTTTCTGGTAGAGTAAAAGTCCCTCCTTTTAAACCCTCTCCCCCCTTGGGTTTCCTAGGGTCTACTCTCGGCTTTTGGGGACCGTGTTTGCGGGGTTTTTCCCCAGCAGTGTGGGGGTGAGTATGTGTGGTTTAGTGTTCTGCCTTGGGAGTTAGTGTTTTCCTCCCTCGGGGTGTTTTGTGTTTTTCCATGTGTGTACACGTGGGTTCACGTGTTAACCCCCTTTTTTCTCCCGCAGTCCACTTGTGCCTTGTGTGCTTCTTCTGGCTGCACCGTGAGGTTGTTCCTCGACGTGCATCACCACTGTTCACCCCGCACATGCTTCTGCACTCCCAGGAGTACGTTCCTGCTACGTGCCTCTCGAGGTCACAGAGGATCTAACTCCTAGCACTCCTCCGAGTCCCCATCGCCTTCCCTGGATGGTTCTGTGCCTCCCTTCCATGGTTTCCCACCATTCCCGGAAGCGAGCCAGACCACCACGCTGGCCCCCCTGGCTACCTGACCGGTACCAGGACCCAGCAGGGAAGCTGCTTCGTCTCCCCCATGGGCGAGCTCCTCGAGCCGCTCTCGGGGGTGCAAGCACGAGTCCAGGAGGAGGTCTCGCCCTCAGGTCCACAGGGTTTCGGGTCCCTAGCACCCCGAGAGGCCTCCTCTCTTTCCTTTAGTCGGCTCTGATAACCCCCCCGAGGTTTCCACCTCAGCAGGGGGGGGTCAGACCGTCGGGCTGCACCCCTGGTCACCTCCCAGGTACCAGGGCCCAGCAAGGAAAGGCTCCTTCTCCCACGCGGACGCGCTCAAAGAGCCGCTCCCGAGGGAGCAAGTGTAGCACCAAATGCAGGTCCTCCTCAGCTAAGGACCCGGTGGGTACCGACTGACGAACCTGCAGGTCCCTGCCAACTAGGCTCCGACCACAGCCGAGGGACCTACCCATGCACAATCTAGTACCAAAGAGCAGGTCCCTCTCAGCCAAGGACCCGGTAGGGTACTAACTGTCAAACCTGCTAGGACCTGGCCAGCTAGGGGGCTACCCAGGCACAACCTAGTGCCAAGAACAGGACCTTTTCAGCCCAGGACCCGGGGGGGGTACTAACGGGCAAGCCTGCTAGGACCTAACTAGCTAGGCTCCTACTACAGCCTAGGGTGCTACCCATGCATGACCTAGTGCCAACAACAGGACCCACTCAGCCAAGGACCCGGTAGGGTCCCGACTGATAAACCTGTTAAGACCTGGCCAGCTAGGGTTCTACCCATGCACATCCTAGGGCCAAGAGCAGGACCCGCTCAGCCAAGGACCCGGTAGGGTACTGACTGACAAGCCTGCGAGGACCTGGCCAGCCAGTCTCCTCCACTATCTAGGGGCTGCCTATGCACAACCTAGCACCAATAGCAGGACCCGCTCAACCAACAACCCGGGAGGGTACTGACTGAGAGGCCTGCTGGGACCTAGCCAGCTAGGCTTCGACCACAGCCAAGGTTCTACCTGTGCACAACCTAGGGGCTACCTCGGGCTCAGCCAAGGCGCTACCTATGCACAACCTAGGGCGCTACCTGGGGCTCAACCTAGTGCGACATGGTCCTCAGCCTAGGGGCTACCTGGACCTGAACCTAGTGGCTACCTGGACCTGAACCTAGTGGCTAGCTGGACCTGAACCTGGGGTCCCAGCCTAGGGGGTACCTGGGACTCAGCCTACGGCAGCTAGTTCATGAGGGTTTGTAACACACGGCCTCTTTGCCGCGTGAGGGAAATAGGAGAGCGAATGCGATAACGTTTCAAAACGTTTCTCAGAACTGTAACAACACTCAAACTCGGAGGTTTTTCCAGTCACTGGCCTCCCTGACAGTGACGTTTTTACGTCCCTCTTTTCCCGTAATGATTCGCAGGTGGTCACCAGGGTTCTCCGAAACGTGAATCATTCTTTACCAAGAACGAGACACCCTACCCTGTGCTGACGTAGGTTTTCAATGGAGGTATGTCTTCCAGCGGTGGGGCTACTGTGGGTCCCCCATATTTTCCCACAGGTAACTGCTTGACCTACCAGTCTTCTGTTCTGCTTGGTTGGAAGGTTTTCAAAGTAGTTCCTCACCTCTCGGTGGTCCTTACCAAATTCGAACAAACCATTGATTAACTATACGGCTCCGGTTGTTGCCTACCGTCCTACCAAGCTGCACATGTCACTCTTGGTGTCAGGTCCAAGCTCTCAAGGATGATATTACAGCTACCCTAGTCCTCGCCTCGGATCACCTGTTTTGTATCCCCATAACAGGGGGACATGGAGCAGCAAGATTTGTGTCTTGTACACCATACTCACTCAATGGGGGCTTCTTAACTACGTCCTTAACCTTTCGTCGCACGCATTCCACTTAGGGGATGGGGGCGAGGGGATATTGGGGCTTCAGCTTTCCCTGGTCGATGCCTTGTATTAGTGCTCAGGACGGTCCTGGCGTTACACTCTCGACACTGTCCCAGACAGCCTCGTGAGATTTAAGGTTCGCCTCATTCCCTAGTGGGGGAGCCGGCCGATTATGTGCCACCCCACAGCCCCACTATTGCAACGGTACCCGTTCCTGAACCCGCCCTTCTCACCTTCCCTGCCGCATCGCCGGTAGGGGACTCGAGTCCACCTGGGGATTTTGGAGCCGTTCCCGTTCCCCCAATCTCTCTGGGTCTCGAGTCCCCGGGGGGCACCCTGGCGGAGGAGCTGGCTGCCTCTCCTCCCCCTTTCCCGTCGCCTCATCCTGTGGACGACGGGTACCTTCCCTACTCTTGGGCCTTTCTTCCTTCGTCCTGAACTCACTCTTCAGAGGAGGTCAGACGGGTGCGTAGTCTCCCGATCCTTCTCAACCAGAGGTTTGGGTGAGGAGGCACGACGGGCTAGTGAAGCGGGAAGCGGACGAACTTTTTGGTTTGTCCGTAGGCCACGCGCCCTTCCCCACCTACCATGGTGGAGGCGGCGGGACCCGTTCCTGGACCTGCTCTATCCGAGTCCCCGCGGGGAGCGGGTACGGGATCTGGGGGGGGGGGCGGGACATCCACCTCATCCTTCAAGACGAGGTATCTGTTCCACTCGCTCTCCCTCACCCCCTGGGTTGCAATGGGGACTCCGCCCACCTTACCACAGGGTCCCCGTGGGAGACAGAAAAGGGGGAGGGTACGCCCGAATGGAAAAGGTCGGACGACTTACCTTCTGTCACCAGACATCCCTTACGTCATCTCCATTCTGTACAGTCTCATGTTTAGAACATCTTGGGGTTTCTTTTCTCCTCTCGGGATATTTTACCCGAACCTAGGCCATAGCCTAGGTTCGGAGGACCCTAACAACAAAAATGGGGGGGGGGGGTCCTCGACCCCCTGGCCCATCCCCTCGAGGGTGTCTTTAAAGACTTACGACTTGTAACACTTTCTGGTTTTAACCGAAAGTTGTCCGTATATAATGATAATAAATTATATGCGTAACAACCCTTCCACAGCAGCTACCACCCTAGCTTTGGGAAATCGCTTTACGATGGTCGGCCACCTCCACTGTTCGCCTCACGCACCTTGCTTCACGCCCAAGGGTTACGACCCTTTGGCGCGCGGTGTGTGCCGCCCCGGGGCTGAGCTGTGTCGGGAGACACCCGCCTCTGCCCGCACCCAAAACTCCCCCGCCCTTGCCTCCTTTCGTAACACGGGGACTAGGGCCTGGAGAATGGCGGGCCCAGACTCCCTCCTGGCCCTTCACTGCGTCCTTTTCCTACCTGACCTTCTAAGGGGTTCCTCTGGAGGGTTTGTCACCTCCTCCAGAAAGCTCTCTTCCTGCTCGCCTTAGCTACAGGGTACAGGGCCTCTCAGTTGGCAGCCCTTACCCGTCACACAGCCTTTTCATCTGTAAGCCCTAACCTTACTTCTTTAACTATCCCCCCCTCTCCCGCTTTCCTGGCTAAGAACGAGCAGGCTGACGACAGGATTGGCCCTCTCGCAGTACCCTCGTCCCTGAGGGCTGGAAGTTTCCACCCCCTCTGGCCAGTCCACGCGTTTCTACATACGTGGAGGCAACGAGAGGGGCTTCTCCGGACCACCTCTTCTACAACTCTAGGTCCGGTAACCCTCTTTTCCCTAGGTCAATCGGATGGGTGACTGGATATATATATTAAACACAGGATTACTGCATCCTTGTGTCCTCCTTCATCCTCTCGGGATCGCATGACCTGAGCCGGGTCCATAGCCCTAGCTCAGAGGACTTTAATAACAAAGGGGGGGGGGTGGGGGGGGGGGGCCGGGGGCACCCCCTCTCCTGTACCTGACCCCTCGAGTCTGCCTATATAGACTTTAGTTGGTTAACAATTCTGGTCTATAACAGAATAGTCTACGGTATATACTAAAATAAATCACATTGTTACGGAATTCTTGTGTATTTATTTTCCAAACAATTACTTTACTACGATGAGTGACAGGAGATATTATTACACAAGATATCTGGATCCTAGTGTCCTCCTTCATCCCCTCGGGATCACATTACCTGAGCGAGGGCCATAGCCCTAACTCAGAAGACTTGAATAAGGGGGGGGGGGGAGGGGGGGGGGTTGCCATGGGCACCTCCCCCCCTCCTCTCCTAGGCCCGAACCCTCGAGTCTACCTATAAAGACTTTATGTGTAACAATTCTGATCTATAACAGAATGGTCTACGGTTATATGGTATAAGCTACTTCTCCCCCACCACGGCTATTCACCTAGCCAGTGTCGGGAGGGGCGTTAGCTGCTTCCTCACCGGGCTCAGTTACCTTTCCTGCCCTCCGCTCTCAACCACTCTTAACTAGCACGTGATTGCCTCCACCTCACCTCCCACCTACCGCATCGCATGCTTAGCAACCAGCTGTACTGGTTTCACTATACCAATAATAGTGCATTTGTCGCGGCTTCTAGCCGCTTAAATTGTATTTATTGGTTTGTGAAACCAGTACAGCTTCTACTGTCCCACCCACCTCCCGATGCGGCAGGCACTCACTTCTTTCTCATTGGAGTGGACGAGCGGTATTCAGCGGAGGAGGGGCTTAATACCTCACCTCACCACCACCAGGTGGCTCCACTATCAGTACAGCGCCAGATTTGAATTTTATTTACTTCTGATGAACGTCACGGAATTGACCCTTCCAACCCAGATTATGCCTACACGGGGCCTGGGCTTGTGAAGGGGCCTATTCTATAGCAACCAGCTGTACTGGTTTCACAAACCAATAAATACAATTTAAGCGGCTAGAAGCCGCGACAAATGCACTAATCTGGTCCTGTTTTCTGGCATACTTTGGAGGAATCAAGGCTCTTCAATAATCCAAATGTGTATTATCCTCTTAAGGTATTCATTGATTGTATATAAATTGAAGGGCTACTGATTCCTTCAAACTCTGCCTGGAAACAGATTATATACTTCACATTACGTTTAAGGGATCAGTTTTGTAGCACTGTTTAGAGGAATCAGTAGCCCATGAATTTACTCTCAAAAGAATCTCTCGTTAAATGAAGTCTATCAAACCTCACCTGTTACCCCTCGTTGTAACCAAGATGTGATATAACACCCCTTTAACAAACAGAAATGGAGATAATAGTACGGTACCTCAACTGTTACCCCTGTTGCTAACAGATATAAATGGTGTAAATATATGGTACCTAACCTGTTAATCCCTGTTGGTACCAAGATATGAGATAACCCTCCTTTAACTACCAGGACTGGAGTGTATGGTATCTCACCTGTTAATTCCTATTGCTACCAGAATGTGCTGAGAGTGAGACAAAAGCCCCCACCAAGCCTTCTGTACTGTATGTGTTTGTGTCACAGGGTCTACCACCAGACTGCTGTTGTACTCCCTCCGTGACATCCTGCCGCAGAATCTATCTTTTTCTCTTATCAAACTCGACGAACGTATGCAGGTGTTTTAAATCCTAGTCTTACACACCATGAGCCTGTGATTCCTCATACACTTTGACTAACTAACTGTATCAAATTATTCTTTATATTCGTACAACGCTGTTATTTTCGTCTATCAAAGTGCAAAGAAGGTTTAATCTGATAGAGTAAAAATTTTGTCAACTGAGAACGAGTGGCAAGTAGAGAGTGTGTGTCCTCGGTGCATCCTGATTAGTTATCTTGGTTTGGGTTTCTTTTGTCTTCATTTGCTATGGTGTGTTATGTTCTTACTCAGCAGGAGAAAACAGAATGAGTCATTGATTATTCATGACATAAGATTTTGTGGTATTATTTTCTCTGTAGAAAGAGCGAGTATTTTGGTAGAAAAGAGATTATTTATAGTGTCTTTTATTATTGTCTCTCCTGATACGATGACATAACGAAATAAGTCCTAATTAAACATATCCAAATAGAAAGGAAAAACATTCATAGCTGTGTATTCTGTAATGAACAGAAGAAACTTAATACATTTTTATATCACACGAGGAGACAAGTAAGAGGGACAACAAGCACAAGGGACACACACACACACACACACACACTCACTCACACACACACACACACACACACACACACACACACACACACACATACACACACACACACATACACACACACACACACACACACACACACACACACACACACACACACACACACACACACACACACACACACACACACAAGTAAATAAATAAATAAAAGGAAAGGAGGGGGACAGTTGAGGAAGAGTGGAAAAGGATTGACTATAAGGTCCGAAGGGGCGACTAAACCCATGCATAAGGTATTGCCCACCACAACTTCGCAGGGTCAGCACTCAGGAATACAAACGAGGCCTGTAGTAGTAAATTGTCGACCTCAGTGCCCTGGTGGTGTTGATAAAGCCACGAGCCTAGGGAAGTCCATCTTGACGTCATCACTCCCCATCCGCTAAACTGTGGACTGACCTTGACTTGCCTTCCCTCTATTTCTCTTTGTTACAGTCCACTAATTTATGGACTAAAATTGACTTCTCTTTGGACTGACCTTGCCTTGTCTTCCCTCTATTCCTCTTTGTATACAGTCCACTATTTTATGGATTGAATTGACCTTTCTGTTCTCTAAACTATGGACTTACCTTGTCTTCTCTCTATTCCTCTCTGTTACAGTCCACGAAACTATGGACTGACCTTCTTTATTTGTCACAGTCTGATCTTACCTTCTCTCTATTCCCTCTTTCTATCAATCTATAGTTCCTCCTTTCCTTCTATATCCTATACGTGCTTGCTGTACCTCCTTTCTGTATCATTCTCCCTTGTTCTTCAGGGTTTTCCAGGCTTAGGGAGATCCCCATTCATATTTACTGTTAGTTCTTTGTCACAACTTTCCTGATATTGCCACAACATACTGACTTTACCCACAACATACTGAGTTTATCCACAACATACTGACTTTATCCACAACATACTGACTTTATCCACAACATACTGACTTTATCCACAACATACTAAGTTTATCCACAACATACTGACTTTATCCATAACATACTGACTTTATCCACAACATACTGACTTTATCCACAACATACTGACTTTATCCACAACATACTGACTTTATCCACAACATACTGACTTTATCCACAACATACAGACTTATCCACAACATACTGACTTTATCCACAACATACTGACTTTATCCACAACATACAGACTTATCCACAACATACTGACTTTATCCACAACTTTCCTGACTTTGCCACAACATACTGACTTTATCCACAACATACTGACTTTATCCACAACATACTGACTTTATCTACAACATACTGACTTTATCCACAACATACTGACTTTATCCACAACTTTCCTGACTCTGCCACAACATACTGACTTTATCCACAACATACTGAGTTTATCCACAACATACTGACTTTATCCACAACATACTGACTTTATCCACAACATACTGACTTTATCCACAACATACTGACTTTATCCACAACATACTGACTTTATCCACAGTCAGTGTACAATTATTTAGATAGGGGCAGGTGTCATTTCTGTTCCATGTTCTTCCTGAATACAAAAATATTAAATAAAGTGGGTAAATATTAATAATGTGAGAGGTGGATGCAAAAATATTAATGAAAATAAAACAGGATGATGAAGAGGGTTATTCTCCAATGTTTATGTTCTGTGGTCGAGTTGTTATCTTTGTTCATATCATTAACTTGTTCTTCGCTTCAGGTTAAATAAAGTTGACGTATAAATAATAATGATTTTACTAATTAAAATATAATAACAATAATAATAATGATGATAACGGAAATAATAATAATAATAATAATAATAATAATAATAATAATAATAATAATAATAATAATAATAATAATAATAATAATAATAATAATAATAATAATAATAATAATAATAATAATGATAATAATAATAATAATAATAATAATAATAATAATAATAATAATAATAATAATAATAATAATAATAATAATAATAATAATATAACCATTATTATTATTATTATTATTATATCCCGGTACAAGTATATAATATATGTATATACGGTATAACATATATAAAAAAAAAAAAAAAAAAATATATACTTGTATGGGATTCACATAGCTTTTAAGGAGAGGTTGTCTAGTTGGTAAATTGGAAGGCTACTGATTCCTCCTAACTATACCAGAAAACAGAAGCCCTCAATGGTACTAAGAAGAGATCTGTTGTTTCGTGGCATAGTTTGGAGGAATCACAGACCTTCCAATTCACCAACAACAACACCTCCCCTTAAAATCCCGACTAACACCAAGGGAAAAAAAAAAAAAAATTTATACCCAACGTCTAAAGGGTAGATGATGGAAGGTGTTGACGTCAGCACTGGAAATCCAAACCTTTCTTTATCTCCGTGAACTTAACACCATAGATAACAATTAGAGCGAATGTTTGGGAAACCTGTTATCAGTGACATTTAAAAGGGGGGGAGGAAGGGGGGGGGCAGTACAGTGTTGTTGTTGTTGTTGTTGTTGTTGTTGTTGTTGTTGGTGGTGGTGAAATCCGGGGTAAATGATTCCTCTAAAACTATTCCAAGCAACAGACCATTTTTTTTTTTTTTTTTTTGGGACTCTTGTTATCATTGACATTTAAAAGGAAGGACAGTACAGTGTTAGTGTTGTTGCTGTTGTAGTTGTTGTTGTTGTTGTTGTTGTTGTTGTTGTTGTTGTTGTTAGTGTTGTTGTTGTTGTTGTTGTTGTTGTTGTTGTTGTTGGTGGTGGTGGTGAAATCCCGACCGAATGATTCTTCTAAAACTATTTCAAGCAACAGAGGAATCATTATTTTTTGTTCATCTGGTCCTGTTTCTTGGCATACTTTGGAGGAATCAAGAGGCTCCAATGTACTCAAAGTATATTATGACCTTCAGACGGGAGTGGAAATGGTGATGCTGTAATGAGCTTGTTGATAAAATTTGTAGTTTTTATACAGTAAACTCTCATTTTATACTGATATTATGTATGTGATATAGAGTGTGTGTAATGTATGTATGTATGTATGTATGTATGTATGTACTGTTAACACCTCTTGTACACTACATTACACACCCATAACTCTCATTTTACACTGATTTTATGTATGTGAAATAGAGTGTGTGTAATGTATGTATGTATGTATGTATGTATGTATGTACTGTAAACACCTCTTGTACACTACATTACACACCCATAACTCTCATTTTATACTGATATTATGTATGTGATATAGAGTGTGTGTAATGTATGTATGTATGTATGTATGTACTGTAAACACCTCTTGTACGTACACTACATTACACACCCATAACTCTCATTTTACACTGATATTATGTATGTGAAATAGAGTGTGTGTAATGTAAACACCTCTTGCACACTACATTACATACCCATAATATCCGTGTATTGTACAATGAGGGTTTTATGTACACAGTTTCATTACACACACTACATAAATTACACACCCATAATATCAGTGTATTGTACTCATTACACACACTACATACATTACACACCAATAATATTAGTGTATTGTACTCATTACACACACTACATACATTACACACCCAAAATATCAGTGTATTGTACTCATTACACACACAACATACATTACACACCAATAATATCAGTGTATTGTACTCATTACACACACTACATACATTACACACACAACATACATTACACACCCAAAATATCAGTGTAGAATGAAAGTTTACTGTACTCTTGTAAGTTAGTTTTACAAATATCTATATACGGTTCATCATTAGTTATTTATCTATTTATTTTAGTTATGAACAAAGACTTTATTTCTTATTTATATACTTGAAATGATAGAGCACTTCATAACTGTCATATTAAAAAAATATATAATTATTTAATCTGGTGAGGACCTTAATTATATCATACCAACATTTTTATAACATAGAACAGACTGAATAATTATGTATGTACAGTCGCAATCCAAAATATATATCCAGGCTTGCTTCCAATAGCCTGATCGAGTATTAAGCGAGCTCAAGCAAATATGAAACAGGATAATCGTATAATTGGTTCACTAGTATGTCAAATAATTCGAAACTTCAACAACACCTGGATATAAATTTTGGATTGCGAGTGTACCTGTATGTGTGTCAGTTTTGTCTATAGTCACCATTCCTCAAAATATTCCTTACTGACGTCTGGAATCAAACTGTAAAAATATTCTAGAAAATGTTTCCACACTTTCTGAATACGACGGCACATCCAAATTTGACATCATTCAGCATACTTCAATTACATTACCTTGTCGGATTTCCCCCGTGAAAGGAATATCACCTGTGTGGTTCAACGCGCCACCACCGACTCAGAATACTGGGGCAAGAAAATCTAATCTGCACCAAATCCTCTACTCTGATTCAACCTTTTCACGAGACACGAGAAATATGATAAAATATTATATCTTGTAAAGGGATATTTTTATGCTATTTATGTGGTATATATGTATGTATTTGTGTGTGTGTGTGTGTGTGTGTGTGTGTGTGTGTGTGTGTGTGTGAGCATGTGTATGTATGTGTATGTGGGTGTGGGTGTGTGTGGGCATGTGTATGTATGTGTATGTGGGTGTGGGTGTGTGTGTGTGTGTGTGTGTGTGTGTGTGTGTGTGTGTGTGTGTGTGTGTGTGTGTATATGTGTGTGTGTGTGTGTGAGTGTGTGTGTATGTGAGGGAAATGGGGGTAAAAGGGGAATATATACCCCAGGCAGGCTAATAGAGACTGTGGTTTGTGTTGATTGTGGGGGTCGAGGGAAGGCTGGTGGTGATTCATCGATGTGGTAGGCAGAGATGAAGTACCGTGGGCTGGGCTGGGCTGGGCTGAGTTGGGCTGGTCGTATGTTATTATATGGACATGTTACGTTGTTGAAGGGGTTTAGGGAGAGGTGGTGGTTTCAAGTGGAATTTATTATACATAAGTACGAGTTTCGGTTATGTATACAAATTTATCAATACACAAAATCACAAGAAAAAAAAAAAAAAAAAAAAAAAAAAAAAAAAAAAAACGTAATTATGTATCCAGAGAAGTAACAGAATCTTCCTCCAAGAGTGTGGCATAAAACAAACTATATTGATCTCTAAACAATATTACAGAACAACAGATTCCATACTTGTATAATCCGCGTATCGTAACTCACTTTATTAAAAAATCCAATTCATTAAAAATATTCCATCTCTCTTAACTTAAATTTATCCCTCTTCATAAATATCTATCCCTCTTCCTAGTTAATCTCTCTTCATCCATATCTATCCATCCCACTTCATCCAAATTTATCCCTCTTCATAAATATCTATCCCTCTTCCTAGTTAATCTCTCTTAATCCATATCTATCCCACTTCACCCAAATTTTTCTCTCTTCATAAATATCTATCCTTCTTCATAGTTTATCTCTCTTCATCCATATCTATCCATCCCACTTCACCCAAATTTATCCCTCTTCATAAATATCTATCCTTCTTCATAGTTAATCTCTCTTCATCCATTATCTATCCCACTTTTTTATCTTTATCTATGGCACTTCACATCTCATCCCTCTTCCCTTCAATCACCCCTTGGTTACATCCTATATATAACTCTTCATCTCACTCCATCAACAACCCTTTCTCACAACATGCTATCCTTCTTTACCCCAATCTATCTCTCTCCATAACCTATCCTTCTTCCCCATCCCTGTCTCCCTGTCCTCACCCTATCCCTTCCTTCCTCCCCTTCATCAACCAAATAATCTATCCTTCTTCCCCATCCCTAAACCCTGTCCCCTCCCTATCCCTTCCGCCCATCCCTTCATCAACCAAATAATCTATCCTTCTGCACCATCCTTGTCTCTCTGTCCCCTCCCTATCCCTTCCTCCCATCCCCCCATCCACACCATCAACCAAACAACAAATTGGTTGGCGCTGTTCAGTAATTAGTGGCCTACTGACGTTACCACACTTAACATAACTAATCGCTCCAGTTAACATAACGATGAAAACATAATTACACGTTTGCATGATGAAGCCGACACCCAGGTATAGCCATGCTCCCATCGACCGTCTACTATACATACACACAGACACACATACGTACACACATATACATATAATAAATGTACACTCACCCACACACACATATATATATATACATATAATAATTGTACACTCATACACACACACACACACATACGCACACACGTATACATATAATTTGTACACACACACACACACACACACACACACACACACACACATATATATAATTTGTACACACA
>JAWQEG010004016.1:0-2500 GCA_033782935.1 Petrolisthes cinctipes | reverse complement strand
TACACAATGTCTCTCTTACACACTCTCCATGCTACACAATGTCTCTCTTACACACTCTCCATGCTACACAATGTCTCTCTTACACACTCTCCCTGCTACACAATGTCTCTCTTACACACTCTCCATGCTACACAATGTCTCTCTTACACACTCTCCATGCTACACAATGTCTCTCTTACACACTCTCCCTGCTACACAATGTCTCTCCCACACACTCTCCCTGTTACACAATGTCTCTGTTACACACTCTCCCTGCTACACAATGTCTCTCCCACTCAATGTCTCTCCCACACTCTCCCTGCTATACAATGTCTCTCCAACACTCTCCCTGCTACACAATGTCTCTCCAACACTCTCCCTGCTACACAATGTTTTTATCCTCATTCTCCCTTCTACACAGTGTCTCTCTTACACACTCTCCCTGCTACACAATGTCTCTCTTACACACTCTCCCTGCTACACAATGTCTCTCTTACACACTCTCCATGCTACACAATGTCTCTCCAACACTCTCTCTACCACACAATATCCCTCCTACACTCTCTCAGCTACACAGTGTCTCTCATAAAGGCTACTACATATAACACACACACACACTGCCACACAATCTAACAGTCATTGTAATTAATTAATATACACAAATTTCAATTAACAAATTATATTTTTCTGTAAGTTGCATAAACAAGTATGGATCCATTGCAAAACACATCAACGGAATCATTAAGGGGGTGCGGGAGTAGGGGCAGGCTTGGGGGGGACTTGGGGGGGGTGCAGGAATAGGGGGACAGGCTTGGGGGGGTTTTGGGGTGTGTGGGAGTAGGGGGACAGGCTTGGGGAGGGGAGGACAGGCTTTCTACCCACCCCAAGCCTGTCCCCCTATTCCTACACCCCCCTAACCCCCCCCCAAGCCTGTCCCCCTACTCCCGCACCCCCCAAAAAAAACCAAGCCTGTCCCCTATTCCCGCACCCCCCTAAACCCCCCCCTCAAGCCTGTCCCCCTACTCCTGCGCCCCCTCAAAAAAAAAAACATCCTGTCCCCTACTCCCACACACCCCCATAACCCCCCCCCCAAGCCTGTCCCCCTATTTCCGCACCCCTCAAACCCCCCCCCCCAAGCCAAGAGCGTTTTACCAATTTACAGTTTTTCTCTACAAGTATATTACAACACACCAAGGTTCGATGACATGTATCCCTCTGATTAGACCATAATGAGTCGGGGGGACCTAATTGAAAGCTGCAGTGACAACAAAAACTCAAAGGCCGTTGCAATCAGATTAATTAAGGAAAATATAAATAGAAAAATAAAAACTCTTTCTCTGCTGATATGTGAAGTGAAGGGAGGAAAGGGAACATGCGAAGTGAAGTGAAGGGAAGTGAATATGTAAGGTGAAGTGAAGTGAAGGGAGCATGTGAGGTGAAGTGAAGGGAACATGTGAAATGAAAAATGAAGGGAACATGTGAGGTGAAGTGAAGTGGAGTGAAGTGACGGGAAAATATGAAATGAAAAGAAGGGAAGTGAACATGTGAAATAAAATGAAGGAAAGTGAATATATAAAGGAAAGTGAAGGAAATATGTGAAGTGAAGTGAAGTGAAGTGAAGTGAAGTGAAGTGAAGTGAAGTGAAGTGAACATGTTAGACAGGTAATGGTGGCAGCCTTGATAATGCACTGGCAATATCTCACTGGATTAATGGGTTACAATAAATTACTCAGGACAGGCCTAAGGGTTATGGTGAGGAAGATGCATTACACACACACACACACACACACACACACAAACATACATACCTACCGACACACACATACACACACAAGCATACATACATACACATACACACACACACACACACATCGACACACACACACACACCTACCTACAAATACTCAAGCACACACACACTTACACATACACACACACCTACCTACACATACACCGACACACACATACACACACACAAGCATACATACATACATACATACACACACCGACACACACACACACACATACACACACACACAAGCATACATACATACATACACACACCGACACACACACACACACACATACTGTATACAAACACAACCAAAGACACACATACCTACACACACACACACACAGACACAGACACATACATACACACATAGGCCTACATACATACACACACAGACACAGACACACGAACTCAAATTGCTTAAACTTCAATGTAAATACTGATAAATACAGGAAGGTATAGGGAGATGATATGGAAGACAATTTTCATAAGATTACAACACGAAACCTATAGAGACAAAGCCTACAAGTTGACCCTCTCCTTTCTCCTCTCTTTCGTTTCCCCACTTTCTCTTCTACCCCTTTTCCCTTCTCTCTTCTACATCACTCTCCTTCTTCCTCTTTCCCTCCTCTACCACTTTCTTCTATCCATCTTCTTCCTTTATACAAACTTTTTCCCCTCTCTTTCGTTTCCCCTCTTTATCTTCTATCCTTTTCCCTTCTCTCTTCC
>JAWQEG010004015.1:0-19347 GCA_033782935.1 Petrolisthes cinctipes | reverse complement strand
AGGTCAGGTCAAGTTAAGTTAGGTCATGTCAGGCTAAGTGATGTTTGGGTAAGTTTAATAAAAGTTATATATAAAAATACCTGAAATATAAAATGAACAAATTAAAACAAACACATTCCGGCCACGAGAACAGAAAAGGCTTGTGATTATTTCCGCTTCATTAAAGAGCAGCAGTGAATGTGTCTGACCTGGAAGTTGATCGTGACAATTCATTACTGTCGAGGAGGAAGGAGAAGGTCTTGATATTTCCATCCGTTGGGTCGTGTGTGTGAAAAGGACTTGTAATCTGTGTGTGCTTCAGTTGTTCAGGATTTTATATTTGGTTGGTTGGTGTAGGGTGTGTGGGACTCTCCTCTCTGGTTTGGTTGGTGAATTTGGAGGGCTATTGATTCCTCCAAACTATGCCACGAAACAGGAGAGACGAAGAATTAACGGTAAGAGCAAGGGAACACTACCACACACTCGCTATAGAACCTAACTTAATCTATCCTATCCTATCCTAACCAAACCTACCTTAACCAAGCCCAACCTACCCTTACCGAAGCTAACCTAACTAAGCCAAACCAAACCTAACCTAACCAAACCTAACCCAACCCAACCCTCCCTATCCTATTCTAACCTAACATAATCTAACCTAACCTAACCTAACCTGGACAAACGAACGCCTCCTCAACACAAAATCCCTCCCCAGATATTTTCCCCCGACTCGAGAGACGAATGTGGAATTATTCTGAACGGGGCAAGAACGAGGGAACACCCGAGTACGCACTATAAAGTCTTGTGGCCGTAACCAGGCAGCCAGACTGAACATTAGCCTCAATTAATGGCTCTCGCTCTGACTTGGGATCTTAATTTATGCCCGCGGATAATGACTTTATGAATTTCAGCTGTCAGCGTTTCCTACGAGTCACTGACATTAGGGTCAAGTGTGTAGGTCGGTTTATCAGGCTGGAATGATAAAGGTCCAGCAGTCAGTATACGTTCATTCTCTCTCTGTGTCTCTGTCTCTCTCGTTCTTTCGCTTTGATTATTTTGTTGATTTTCTCAGTCTCTCGCAGATTCTGATACTGATTCTCTCTCTCTCTCTCTCTCTCTCTCTCCTCTCTCTCTCTCTCTCTCTCTCTCTCTCTCTCTCTCTCTCTCTCTCTCTCTCTCTCTCTCTCTCTCTCTCTCTCTCTCTCTCTCTCTCTCTCACACACACACACACACATACACACATGTTTATATTTATCTGTATATTTTCTTCACCCCAGTCAGTTATCATGTAAATGTTGGCTGGCGTAATATATGTGCGAGATAATGGAGTCGGTGGGCGTTATCTTGGAGTAAAGCATAAAGTCATAAAGTGCACTTACGTCTGAGCAGAATGACTCGGGAAAAAGCAGGCAGAGCTCTTCTTAAAATCTGTTGTTGAGGGGAGATGCTTCTTACAAAACTTGTCCGAGACGGTAGCGGGTCTATACAGTAATAAGACTCTGGTGTGTTGTGTTGTGTTGTGTTGTGTTGTGTTGTTGTAGGGAGTGTGGTCATGTATGTATGTATAAGTAGTAATCTAAAGAGGGAAATAAATTCAGTGTTGGTAAATCTGGAGTAACTGATTCCTCCTTCAAACCATTCCAGGAAAAAGGGATAAGAAAGTGCAATGGGTGTTTGGTAAATCTGGAGTAACTAATTCCTCCTGCAAACTATTCCAGGCAAAAGGATACCAAAAAAGTACACCATTATTTTTGTTCATGTGGTCCTGTTTTCGTGGCATACTTTGGAGGAATCAAGGCACTCCATATGTACAGTGCCAGAAGTGTGTGTGACCCTTTTAAAAGTTGTATATAAGTATTCATCTGTGTATTATCTTGAGGACAGGAGCGTTAATCCAGAAGCTTGATGCCTTGAAGTATGTTAATCCTCCAATGATAAGTCACCCTCATTAATTAAAAGCCTTGTGGTAATATTTAGAGAAGATAGTGTGCTGGGGGAGGGGGTGGATATCCGTGTGTGTGTGTGTGTGTGTGTGTGTGTGTTGTGGTGGGGGTGGGGTGAGTATCTGTGTGTATGTGTGTGTGTGTGTGTGTGTGTGATGTGGTGGGGGTGGGGTGAGTATCTGTGTGTGTGAATTATTTTGAATATCCGTGTGTGTGTGTGTGTGTGTGTGTGATTGATAATTTGCTGGTGATGATGGTGAATATCCGTGTTTTGTGTGTGTGTGTGTGTGTGTGTGTGTGTGTGTGTGTGTGTGTGTGTGTGTGTGTGTGTAATGACGGAGGAGTGACGTCACACCCCTTCTCTACTAAAACTCTACACTGACTCAGGTGCCACACACATGTCGGGCCAGATATCATCTTCACTATGCAAATGGTGTCTTAAAAGGATACTAATCTTGCTCTCTTGTTGGTGAATTGGAGGGCTACTGATTCCTCCAAACTATGCTGGGAAACAGACGACCCCAGTGGTACTAACAGGGGATCTGTTTGTGATATAGTTTGGAGGAATCAGAGACCTTCCAATTCACCAACAAAAGAATCTCCCCATAAAAGGATACCTACTCTCTCTCATGTTTGGTGACTTTGATGGCTACTGATTCCTCCATACTATGCCACGAAACACATCCCCTATTAGTTGTAACACCGAGGTGGTCTGTTTCCTGGTAGTGTTTGGGTAAATCAGTAGTACTCAGCCCTCCAGTTCGCCAGCCAACACACACAGAGATTCTCCCCTTAAGCCCAGTTTTATAAAGTCATGTTTTATTAATGTGAAAACGAGGAACTTTGCACTCTGAATCTGTTGGAGCTTCATAAATCCACCAACTTTTTTTTTTTTCGTTCGTAGCAAGATTTGAATGAAAGATCGCAATCTGAATCACTTTTCCTCTAATAAAAGTATGGTATATATTATAGAGGAAGGAAGACTGGGGAGCATTAGACTTGGAATCATAATATTTGAGTTTTAATGTTGGTTGGTTTTATTGATGTAGAGATTAGCAGTGTCACTCTTGAAATGGGTGTGACATTGAGGCTGAGGCGTCCCTTTATAGCACTTCATAAGACTAAAATACCTTAATGAAAATACACCTCTTTTGTTGTCTGGTTTGAGGATGTTGTTGTTGTTGGTGGTGCTGGTGGTTGTGGTGGTTGTTGTAGTGGTAGTGGTGGTGGTTGTAGTGGATATGTGGGTGGTTGTAGTGGTGGTTGTGGTGGTGGTAATGGTGATACAGAAGTGGTATTGATAATTGTGGTGGTTATAGTGTAGGTGAAGGAGGAGGAGGAACAGGAGGATGAAATGGTAGAATATGGGAGGAATGAGAGGAGGAAAAGAAGGAGCATTTTTTTAGTAGATAGAAAGAGGAGGAGAGTAGGAAGATCCATAGAAAAAGGAAGGAATCAGAGTAGGAGGAGAAACACGAGTAGTAAAGAGAAGAAGAAGGAAGAGGAACAAATGAAAGAGCATGAGAGAAAAAAGAAAGAATAAATGAATGAGAAAGAAATCGAGTAATAGAAAAACGAAAGAGTTATAATAGAGAGGTTGAGAGAAAAGGCTAGAGTTCACCAGAATAATAAATAAATGAGAAAGAATAACAGTAATAGAAAAACGAAAGAACTATAGAGAGGTTGAGAGAGGAGGCTACAGAGTTCACCAGAATTTTAATAGTGTGAATAATAATTGAGTTGGGGACCCTTACTGTCGCCTCGCCCTCCCTTCATTATGTCACACTCATGAATAGTTAATGATTGACTAATGTGAAAGAATGGTGGACAGTGGGTGGGATTATTATGATGATGAGGGGTGATGGTGGTGGGTGTGTTAATGCATGGGTGAATGGTGTACAATTGTTGATGGTAGTGATGGTGATTGCTAGGGTGATGGTGATAGTGGTGATTGTAGTAGTTATGGTGGTAGAGGTGTAATGATAGTTGATGGTATATTGTGTGTAGGCGGAGATGGGGTTGATTATGGTGATGTGAAAATGGTACGGCTGGTGGTAATGATAGTAATGATTGTGGAGAAGGTGGAGATGACAACAACAAAAGTAGCACCGTAGTTTGACCATGATGAGAGTAACCAAAATTATTACAGTAAAAGATTCTATAGTACTGGTAGTGGTAGTGGTGGTTATAGTAAGAGATGCTATAGTACTGGTAGTGGTGGTGGTAGTAGTGGTGGTGGTGGTAGTAGTGTTGGTGTTGGTGGTGGTGATGGTAATGGCTTGGTGACGGTGACTTAGTAAGAGACGTAATGGGGGTGCCAGCCTTGGTGTTGTTGGTGAGAGTGATAGAGATGGATGCCAGAGGATGTTGTGCCAGCTACAGTACAGTACAGTATATTTTGTTTGTTGCTCTCGTTGTGGATGAGAGTTTGGGAGATGATGAATATATGCCGCAGGTGGAGGAGGTAAGGGTGTGTCCGGAGATGCATACAGTTGGTGTTGTGTTTGTGAACGAGTTGGGGTCGTTAGATACTCGTAAAATAAGAGTAGTGTTATCTCAATTTGAGTTGCAGACGAATAATAGGAGACTCATAATGTAGGTAAGGTAGGTGTTGTGCTGATGAGAGAAGTGTTGGGGACGAAAGCAGACCATGCATGTGATATTGTGCCGAAGATGGTGATGCTGGTGGTGGTGGTGATATACAGTATGCTGATCTAGACGTTTTAATCTTTGACACTGCAACCCACAACGGAGCAAATAACCACGATTACGATGCGGTGATATATTTTCCTAGATGGGAGTACTGCTCTTGCTAGCTTGAAGGCAGGCAGGCAGGCAGGCAGTGTTGATAGCCGAGTATGGATGGTGGTGGTGACAAGTTACTGTGATATATGGTTGCGGTGGAGATAGTGGTCCTTGTGGTGACGAGCGGTGATAGTCGTGGTGATGTATGGTGCTAGATAACACGCTGATGGTGATAGATGTGGCAGGGAAAGTGTTAAGTGTGGGGGATGCAGGCGTGACGTTGGTTAGTGTTGAGGGGAAGATGCAGCTGAGATAGATTCGAGAGGACCCCGTTTGATGTGGGAAAAAATGGAGGACTTTTGATTCCCCCAACTTATACCAGAAAACAGATGACCTCAGTGTTACTAATAGGGGATTTGTTCCTTTGTATAAATTGGAGTAATCACAGTGTAGCCCTCCAATTCGCCCAAGTTTACACAATAACCTTCGCAGTGAGGATGAATACTGTATGCAATGATAGGATTTTACAGTGCAACTTACTGTAAACACGAAAGGGTAGTGTGACACCTTCCTTCCTTCATTCCTTCCTTCCTCGGGTTATGGCAAGTTGATGACGTGGGAGGCTGGAAAGATATACACAGATGATGAAGATACCGATGAAAATGATTATGATGATGATGTCAAAGTTCACAACGAGAGGAGAAGAGGATGATGATTACAGTGAAATTATTGTGGTAACCTCGTCAGGATTCGAACTCCGTACCTCAATTGCTGTGAGTTTTTACCAGACGTCCAAGGAGGTTTTCGTGATTACTGCACCAGCAAATATTTTCTTAAAATTTCGCTTCTTAACAAGTAGGAATTTTATAAAGCTCACTACGAGGGGAAAGCAGCTGTCAAAAATGTTAACCTGAATCACCCCTTTGTGTATGGAAACTATTGGCCGCGACTGTACAGCTCACTACGAGAGGAAGGCAGCTATCAAAATACTTAGCCTACTTGAGTCACTCCTATGTGTATGGTAACTATTGGCCTGGACTGTACCGTACCCGCCTTTACCTGCTTTTAGTACACCATGTTAAGATGTGAAGTGCTTTGTCACCTTCTGCGAGAGGAAGAGAAAGGGCAGGAAACAGGATGCTTGTTGGGGTGGTGGGAGTGGTGATGGTGATAGTGTTGGTGGTAAAAATGATGGTAGTGGTGATGGTGAAAGTTGTGGTGATGCTGGTGGTGGTAGTGATGATGGTAGTGGTGAGGGTTTTTGAGGTAGTGGTGATGGTGATGATGGTGGTGAAGCTGGTAGTGGTAGTAGTGATGGTGATGAAGTAGTGGTGGTGATGCTGGTGGTGGTAGTGGTGGTGGTGGTGGTGGTGGTGGTAGTGGTGGTGGTAGTGGTGGTGGTGGTAGTGGTGGTGGTGGTGATGGTAGTGATAGTGATGGTGGTCTTCGAAGTAGTGGTAGTGGTGGTGATGCTGGTGGTAGTAGTAGTAGTTGTAGTGGTGGTAGTGCTGGTGGTGGTAGTAGTAGTAGTGGTGTGAAGGCAAGGGCGTGGTTGACTTGGTGGTATGTTCCCCAGATGTACTCATTTAAAGTGGCCTCTCTAGTAGTCTGTAGTGGGGAAGACTTAAAGAACTGGCTTGCTAATTCACCCAGACCATCCCAGTACACAGACGAGTACCTCAATCAGTATACAAGTAGGGAATCTGTTGTATAAAATAGTATACAGGTAACCACAACCCTTCAAAATGTATACAAGTAGGGAATCTGTTGTATAAAATAGTGTGGAGGTAAACGCAACCCTTCAAAATGTATACATCCACAACCACAACTACAAACACAGCATCTCACTATACTATACAGACGCTGCCCTCCTCAACCTGCACACACTTGGAGAACAAACTATACTTACGACCAGACGTGGCTTGGGATCTTCTCTCTCTTCCTCGCAATGATGGAGAAATTATGCGGTCGAATTTGCAAGCTGTCGGGAAACGATTTAGTGGGTGGGACCGGACCCTGGGGCGATGTGCTGAGCTGCCGCCAATGTTAAAACTCTGCTTGTGTGTGTGTGTGTGTGTGTGTGTGTGTGTGTGTAAGTGTAGGAATGTGTAGGGATGTGTAGTAGCAACTGTGTAGGTGTAGGTGGTGTAAGAGTGTGTATGTACTTCTGTGTGTGAGTATAAAGGTGTGTAATTGCATGAGTGTGTGTGTGCGTGTGTGTGTGTGAGAGAGAGAGAGAGAGAGAGATCCAGTGAAATGGGGCTGGTGGAGATAAATTGCTGAGAACTCCATTACAAGGTTCACAGTCACTACAGATGATGGGATACGGGATGCGAGTACAGTTCTAAGCACATGAAGGAGAATCAACACTGTCTCAGCTACAACACGTAAACATCGGGTGCAATAAAACCCTTAATTAATTGGGGGACGAAGGTGATTTTTTCTCAGTGTGATAATAATATTTTTTGTTTATGCCTAACTTCATGTCCCTCACCACCATATAATTATACAGAAAGAAGCACACAATTATATTCAAGTGTTTACTAAGGTGATTATCCCTCACTGTGATTGTTCTTATTTTTGTTTATCCATAATTCTATATCCTTCACCACCGTATGATCCTGAAAAATGTAGAGTTTATTAACAGGTATCGATTTTGTTCAGGTGTATAGAGACTGAGACAGTGTATAGATAGAGACTGAGGCAGTGTATAGAGACTGAGGCAGTGTATAGAGACTGAGGCAGTGTATAGAGGCTGAGGGAGGCAGTGTATAGAGACTGAGGCAATGTATAGTGACTGAGGCAGTGTATAGAGACTGAGGCAGTGTATAGAGACTGAGACAGTGTATAGAGACTGAGGCAGTGTATAGAGACTGAGGCAGTATATAGAGGCTGAGACAGTGTATAGAGACTGAGACAGTGTATATAGACTGAGGCAGTGTATTATAGGCAGTATATAGAGGCTGAGGTAGGCAGTGTTTTCCCTTCATCTGCTTCAAATTGTACGTGTCCCGTTCATAGTCTCTACTCATCACCCCAAGATCAACTTTCTCGTACTTCCGGGGGAAAGTGTACTCTAGTAATGGGCCTTGTGTTGTTGTCGTGGGAGATGACTATTGCTACTATATCATTACTCACTACTACAATCACTATATCATTACTCACCACTATCCACTACCACGACCCATGATCACTACCACGATTACTACCACGACCCATGATCACTACCATCACTACTACTACCCCATCATCACTACTACCACGACCCATCATCACTACCACCACCACCCACTACCATCACTACCACACCACTACCACGACCCATCACCACTACCACCACCACCCACACCACCACCACCCCCACCCCCACCCCCACCCCCACCCCCACCAACTCTAGCCAACATACGTACCCACCTCCTTCCTCTCCCACACCATCTTAAGATATCTGGGTTACGCCTCACCTGGGAGTCCTTTCACTTCCACCTTCATTTCCCTTCCCCCACGTTCTCTCTCTCATCTCGTATAATCATGTAGTTCCGCCGGAGTGACGTATTTTCCACTCAGACGCCAGAGGTATAAAAGAGAGAGAGAGAGAGAGAGAGAGAGAGAGAGAGAGAGAGAGAGAGAGCAATAATAATGTTCTTGTAGATTCGAAGTAGTGCAATATTTTCCAGTCAGACGCCAGGGGTATAAAGAGAGAGAGAGAGAGAGAGAGAGAGAGAGAGAGAGAGAGAGAGAGAGAGAGAGAGAGAGCAGGCGAGCGCAACGATAATGTTCCTGTAGTTTTCGAAGTAGTGAATTATTTTCCAGGTATAGACGCCATTTAGTAGCATATAAACGAGGGAGAGCAGTAGCAATATTCCTACACAGTTCAACCTTAGTGATTATATTTTTTCAACCAGACACCGGTAACCACACGAGTGAGAGCAACAAGAGTGGGATTCCTAGCTTAGTTTTAATTATACCTATTATTAGATGTTTCCTGTCAACGTGTGTGATAGGCAGACAGACACACACACACACATACAGATAGACAGGAATAGGATGAGATGGGGAAACGGACGGGGGAACGGATGGACGGGTGAGTGAGAAGGAACGGACAGAGGGACGGATGGAATGAGAGAGGGAGAGAGAGAGAGAGGAAGGGATAGGATAGAGAAGACGAGACGAGACGAGACAAGGGCTAAGGTATAGATAGATAGATGGATGGGTCTGGTCTGGTCTGGTCTGGTCTGGTCTGGGTGGGTAGGAAGGAGGTCCAGGTGAAGCATCTCGGTAAATATTTGACTGTGCGCAAGTCTGAGCATGGAACCCTAGCGATTGGTATTCGACACAGCCAATGGTGAGGAGAGGGAAAAATGACATGCCGATTAAAAATGAGCGTGGGTCTGAATATTTATACCCCGGCCACTATAATGGTATGTCCAAAATGCCCCGGCAAGGCTCCTGTTGTTGACTCCCTGCCTCGTGTAGTGTATGGTTAGGGCAAAGAGGGCATGGACACGGGTGGGTGGGTGGTGGTGGTGGTGGACTAGGGGACGGTGTAATAAAGGGACATGGGAGGATTAGGTACAGTATACATGATATAGGTAGACACACTGGGAGGTCGAAAATTACTCAGTGTAGGTTAGGACACAGGAATGAAGGGGACGGTGTAATAAAGGGACATGGGAGGGTTAGGGTACAGTAGGATGATATAGGTAGGACACACGGAGATGTAAATAAATGCGACATGGTAGGTTAGGACACACAGAATGTAAGACGCAGACATTAATCATACAGCATAAGAGAGGGTAGTAGTAAAATAGGACACGTAGGACGGTAGAACACACAGTAAGATAGTATATATTGAAAGACACAAGTTACAGAGAGACGGAATTCAGAGGGAGAAAGAGAACAATGGAATGAGGTTTACATATTTAGAAGGAAAAGTCGATGTTACATAGATAGATGATGTGAGAAGGTGAACTGCATCCAAGGGAGAGGAGAGGGCGTGGAGGATGTAATGCACAATCATCACACACTCATCAAAGCAAATGAAACTAATGCAGAAATACACAGTAGGCTTTGTCTCCTTGCCACCAGAGGTCATTGTACTGTAATTACATGACTTGGAACATACTAATAATCTGGTTTTAATCACACCTACATAATTACTGATCATCAGCTCCTTTAATTAAGAGTTCCTACGAGAATCAATGTTGGGGTTGTGAAGAGTTAACGAATACTCTTCAATACAAGGCAAGTGATTCAACCGCCCCCTATTGTCAACGGATGCCAACTCTTCTCTTATATCTCACTGGTTGGTTGGTTGGCTGCACAGAAGGATGGAAACAGGAGCAAGTGAAAGAAAAGAAAACATGACATCTTACAGTGAAGCTTGATGCAGCTGGGGAAAACTTATTTATTCTCTTTGTTTTAGAATTTAGATGGACAACAGCTGCTCCTCTCTAAGTCTCCTCATGCACTTCACAAAACGTAAGAGAGAGAGAGAGAGAGAGAGAGAGAGAGAGAGAGAGAGAGAGAGAGAGAGAGAGAGAGACAGACAGACAGACAGACAGACAGACAGACAGACAGACACACGAAAAGTCTGAAAAATAACGTAAGGAGTGCCTACAGTTTTAACATATAAGATTTTCCAATTCTCCCCGACAGAGCAGGTGCGAGGTGGGTGAAGGGTAGGTAGGTAGCAAGCGTCAAGGTCCAACGCGCTGTGGGTCGTTCATCATTTAATACGGTCTTGACGGGTAAATCAGAAAGTTTTAAAATTTTCGAATCTGGACCATAGGGGCGGGCGACTCAGGGCTACATGGCTGGATGGTTACTCGTGTGTTTTGTTTTTTTCTTCACGAGTTTTTCTAACAGCTTATCAGCCCCCGACACTAAGTCTTTCTAATATGGACGGATGGTTTTTAAATGTCACTGCAATCACCCCCTCTGCTGGCTAGCTGGAGAAAAGTCACACGTGTAATATTAACTGGGTAATCTCTTGTCGATAGATTGAGGGGCTACTGATTCTCCCAAACTAAACACAGCCCCTTAATTACTTAGGCTACTTACAGGTATACGAGTCTGTGTTGTTGTTCAGGCATACAATCATGTGGACTTTATAGGAAGCAGAATAGCCTTCCACTTCACTTATAATAGATTAGCTCCCTTTCCCCCTTCCCACACTTACTCCTCCAGTGAACCAGACAGAAGGAGAGGAGGAAGAGGAGAGAGAGGAGGAGGAGGAGGAAGAAGAAGAGGGGAGGGGAGAAGAGGAGGAGGAGAAAAAGGAAGAAAGGTTGGAAAAAGAAGAGGAGGAGGAGGAGGAGGAGGTGGAGGAGGAGGAGGAGGAGGAGGAGGAGGATGAGGATGAGGAGGGGCCCAAGTTACGCTCACGAAGCCCCACCAAGGGACAGACAACTGCATCAATCTTGCAACGTGTCGAAACTTTTCCACCGATCTCACTCGCCCGTTTCTGTGACCCGGAGATGTTGGTGGTGGTGGGAGGGGGGAGGAAGGGAATGGTGGTGGGGGGGGGGGGAGGGAAGAGAAGGGGTGAAGGGAAGGAGTGAGGGAAATGAAGGGAACGGGTGAGGGGAAGGAAAGTGAAGGGATGAAGGGAAGGATAGGAATGGGTGAGAGGGAGGAAAGAGAAGGGTTGAGGGGAGAAAAAAGAAGAGATGAGGAGAAGGAAGGGAAGAGGTGAGGGGTGAGAAGGAAGAGGGGAAGAGATGAGGGGTGAGAAGGAAGAGGGGAACAGGGAGCAATGGGTGAGAGAAAAGTAGAGTGGGGGGGGTAGTAGGGAGGGAGAGCTGGCAGAGAGAGTACAGTACAATATAATTATAAAAGTTATGAAACTCTGATTGACTTTGAACAAAAATCAAATACTATAGAAGTTGAGGGGAAAGTCAAGTAAGTCAGAGGAGTGACAGTATCGGTCAGTTATGCCATCAATACAGACAGAATATGTGAAGGTTGTGGTGTGAAGAAGAGGTTGTAGTAGTGGTGGTAGTAGTGGTAGTCGTAGTGGTAGTAGTGGTGGTGGTGGTTGTAGTAGTGGTAGGGGTAGTCGTAGTGGTGGTAGTAGTGCTAGTGGTGGTAGTAGTAGTAGTGGTGGTGGTCGTGGTGCAGGTGTCGTGTCGTTGAGAGAGAGAGAGAGAGAGAGAGAGAGAGAGAGAGAGAGAGAGAGAGAGAGAGAGAGAGAGAGAGAGAGAGAGAGAGAAGAACAGCAGTGAGTCTGAAATATTTAAGGTTTGGATAATCTGCTAAGCTCCTCATCATTTCTCCGACTTTTAATGTGACCATAATCTTATTTTTTTTATTATTTTTCAGTGTCATTAGTCAGCAATGTCGGAAAAATTTCTGTTTATTTCTAATGTATTTTCACGTGTGTTTTACGAGTTTCATTTATTTGTTATTTAGAGATTATAAATATTAGCAATACAACTATGGGTTTGTAAATGTGAACTGATTTGATTTTTGGTGTTTATGCTTTTGATTAGGTAAGATCTATACAAGCACAATTTCTTAAGTGAAAAGTGAGCATTTAAAATTGGTAGGATATTTTCTGCGTATATATTTGCAGGAATTTTTTGCGTATACCTCTATCTTAGCTTACGTCAGGTGCTTCGAGTATGTGTATATTTCTGTATATGTACGTGTGTGTGTGTGTGTGTGTGTGTGTGTGTGAAGAAAAGGGAGTGTATATATGTGTTTTATCTCTGTGTGTGTGTGAAGAAAAAGGAGTGAATATATGTGTTTTATGTGTGTGTGTGTGTGTGTGTGTGTGTGTGTGTGTGTGTGTGAAGAAAAGGGAGTGTATATATGTATTTTATCTCTGTGTGTGTGTGAAGAAAAAGGAGTGAATATATGTGTTTTATGTGTGTATGTGTGTGTGTGTGTGTGTATATATATGTGTGTGTGTGTGTGTGTGTGTGTGTGTGTGTGTGTGTGTGTGAGCTGGGAAAACAAAGAAAGTGTCCCGCTGAGTCCGACAAATGGCCGTCATGACTCCCACGCCCTTCGTGAATACCAAAAGCACACACACACACACACACACACACACACACACACACACACACACACACACACACATACATTTTAGGCTACACACACATACACACATTTTTAGGCTATACACACACATTTTTAGGCTACACACACACACACACACACACACACACACACACACACACACACAGATAAAACACATATATATACTCCCTTTTCTTCACACACACACACACACACACACACACACACACACACTCACAGATATTCACTCCCTTTTCTTCACACACACACACACACACAGACAGAGACGGGTACAACCAAGCTCTCCTGCCCTGCCCTGCCCTGCCCCGCCCTGCCCCAGTATTCTGAAACCACCAATGTGATACCGATCTGTGTTATTAATGTGAGTGGCGGGGTGGCGGGGAGAGCCATAGTACTTGACCACAGGGAACACGAAGCAGACCCCATGTGTGTGTGTGTGTGTGTGTGTGTGTGTGTGAAGAAGAGGGAGTGTGTATGTGTGTGTGTGTAGAAGAAGAAGTGTGTGTATGTATGAAAAAGAGGGAGTGTATGTCTGTGTGTGTGTGTGTGTGTGTGTGTGTGTTGGTGTGTGTGAAGAAGGAGTGTATGTCTGTGTTTGTGTGTATGTGTGTGAAAGGGAGGGTATAATGTCTGTGAAGAGTGTGTGTGTGTGTGTGTGTGTGTGTGTGTGTGTGTGTGTGTGTGTGTGTGTGTGTGTGTGTGTGTGTGTGTGTGTGTGTCCCATCCCTGGTACCACAGACCCTTTGTAGGTAACTCCTGCAAACCAAACCAAACCAAACCTAATATAACCTAACCTAACCTAACCTAACCTAACCTAATCTAATCTAATCCAACCCATCCAAACCTAACCCAACCTTATCTCTCCTATCCTAACATAACCAAACCAAATCATCCAAACCTAACCTAACCTAACCTAACCTAACCTAACCTAATTTCTCCTATCCTAACCTAACCAAACCCAATCAAACCTAACCTAACATAACATAACCTAAGCCAACCCATCCAAACCTAACCTAACCTAACCTAACCTAACCTAACCTAACCTACACCATCTATCATGCGTCGTCACTGTCACCGGACCTCCAATTTACGTCATAATGGCCTGGTGCGTGACTGTGAATTCTTTTAGCCTCAGGAGTAATATGTTAATTATCAATAGTTGCGTGTGAGGCCCCGGCACCAGACAAGCTTTTATCACTTTGAGCGGAGGTTATATTTTTTTCATCATTTTTATGGATCGGTTGTATTTTTTTTTTTTTTTATCATCTTGGTTTTGGTTGTTAATGCGTCGTTCATTTGTATATATTTAATGTGGTGATTAGCTCGTGTAGATTACAGTTTTATGTGTGTGTGTGTGTGTGTGTATGAAAAATTGAGTGCCTGTATACATGTGCTTGTCTCTTGGTTAATATACTGTAGAGGTGTGTGTGTGTGTGTGTGTGTGTGTGTGTGTGTGTACTAGTAAATACCTCGATGATTTTTACTACCTGTGAAATGTTCATAATGATGTATGTATGTATGAACCTTGGTCCCTCCTTCCTTCTTTCCTTGCCTGGCTTACATTAATATCTCTATGCATCGTTAATCATTTAATATTTCTTCACACACCTACACCATTATTAATACCACCGTAACGTCCCCTTCACACATCATCTTCCCACCCGAAACCTCATTTTTGCCTTCTGAAATTCCTCCTCCCCCTTTTCTCCTCTGCTCGGCTCTCTCACAGATCATCTCTCTAGCTCTCCCCTTGCCTCCCCTTGGCTCCCGTGCTTCTCCCTCTTCTCTCGTCCCCTCCCCTCCCATCCACTCTATTCCCCTCTCTTTTCTTCTCTTCTCCTCTCTCTCGTCTCCATTCCATTCATTCTTCCACCTTCCCCTCTCTTCTCCTCTCTCTCGTCCCTCTCCCCTTCCACTCCACTCCCTTCCCCTCTCTTTCGTCCCCTTCCCCTCCCATCCACTCCCTTCCCATCTCTTCTCCTCTCTCTTGCCCCCTTCCCCTTCAGTCCCCTCCCCTCCCTTTCTTTCACTCGTGCTTCTGACTCCTCTTCTCACTTGTCCCTTCTTTCTCATCCCCTCCCCCCATGACTACTCCACCCCCTATCTCTTTCCCGTGACACCCGCAGCCCCATTACCCCTTCCCTCCACCTCCTCCACCTTGTCTTGTCACCTGCCCGTCTTCCAGGATGGACAGACAGGTGACAGGTAGATTGTAGTGTCCATCAACATACAACTATATAGATAAACTCTTACACCATCTCCCTAAGTCTGTCTCATACTGACGTGTTTTGTTGGGGAAAGTTCTGTCGCCTCTTCTATTCTGATGATAAACTTTAAGAATAATGTTATGGAATAGATGTGATTGTTTCTTCTTGTCGTTATTTTCATGGTTTGCAATAAAAAAAGAAATAAACTCTTCTCATTCACCATCATACCAGACAGGCGATATAACTTTACACCTTAACTTTACCTCAGCTGTTAACCTGTGTATTATCATGTTGTGTAAAACCAGGAACGAAATATACAAGTTAATTAATATTCGAGTAAGTAAATGGGCTAAGAGCTACAGTTTGCAGGTGCTGAGAAAACACAAGGAAATATCCATATAGTTAAGGGAAGCATTCTTTACTGTACAGCAATCTGGAGGCTTCCCACTCCTCTAATGGATGCCAGAAAACGGCACCTATGCTGAGTGAATGTGTTTCCCGGCACTGTTTGGAGGAATGAGCAGCCCTCCGACTCGACCAAAACAGACGACCCTCTTAATGCTGCCTCCCTGCTCGAGAAAGCCATCAGCGGTGACATGTGTCTGAGCACCACACGCCCACCAGAGGGACCCCTTACGTATATACACATCCCTTGCTCTCAACTATATATACCTTAGCCAGCTTCCCAACGTAGCTCTGCCAGCCTCCCTCCCTCTCTCCTTTCCTCCCTCCTTCATTCTCTCCCTCCCTTTCTCTCTCCATTTCTCTCTCCTTACTTCTCTCCCACCCTCCCTTCCTTTCTCTCTCCTTCCTTCCCTCCCTCCCTCAGTCCCTCCCTTTCTCTCTCTTTCCCTCTCTCCCTCCCTCCCTCCCTCCCTTTCTCTCTCCTTCCCTCTCTCCTTCCCTCCCTTTCTCTCTCTTTCCTTCTCTTCCTCCCACCTTCCCTTCCATTTTCTCCTTCTTTCTCTCCCACCCTCCCTTTCTCTCTCCTTCCTTCTCTCCCTCTCTCCCTCACTCATGCCGCCAAGCTAAAGCAAATTATTTTCGAACTCTCATGTATAATAATAAATGGTCGAGGAGAAGCTGTTGTTTGTTGTCTGAAAGAGAATAATGCTTGCAGTCGGTTTGCTTACTGCATGTGCCGTGTTTTGTGTGAATGGTCCGCGAGTTGGAAGAGATAATTATCGTCACACACACACACACACACACACACACACACACACACACACACACACACACACACACACTCACTCATTTACTCACTCGCACGCACACACACACACACACACACACACACACACACACACACACACACACACACACACACACACACACACACACACACACAAACACACACAAACTCTCTCACACACACACACACACACACACACACACACACACACACACACACACACACACACACACACACACACACACACACTCGAGATTTCCCCAAACACGACAAATGGTGACAAGGGCGACGTCTGCGTGTTCCCTCGCCAGATGACGCTGATTACTAGCTTTTACGACATTCTAAAGCTACACACGCCATAGATCTGTTTGTTACTGGTGAAATACAGCAAGTTGGGTACTCTGTCTTGTCGTGGTTCAGATACAGAGGACACACACACACTACGCGAGTTTCAACCCTAAACTACCTCTCCCGTTATGTTGTTATCATTCCACGAGGTCTGACTTGGGATGGGGAAGGGAAAGTAATAGGGGGCAATTTCTCTCTCGACGCGGGATTCGGAGTGTCTAAGTGAGGTAGGTACACGTCTCTGCCCTTCGCTCCGTAATGAGTGTAGTACCATGTCATTGGGTTACACTAAAACGCCAAAATTTGTCGTGGGGTTGGTTGTACTTTCTCGAGACATAATTATTTACATTGCCACGCTCCTTCGGCCGTGTGACACATTTGTGCTGTTTTGTTGGGTTTTGTCAGCGTGAGGGGGACGGGGGGGGGGGGGCAGCAAGGGGGACGGGCTCACTCGGAGAAAAACAAAGAGGTTGATGAGTGGGCAATGCGAGATCTTTTGTGCGGGAGAGATTAGTGTGAGGGCATATATTATTGAGGGGATGGTGGCGGGGACACGGTGGGTGGGCGACGTGGCGTGGTGTTGGTATGTAAGTAGTAGTAGTAGTAGTAGTAGTTGTTGTTGTTGTGGTAGCGTGCTCAGGGAAAGATACGAGTTGGTTGGAGTAGTTGTGTCGGTGGTGGTAGTGGTGGTATAGTTGACAGTCACAAGCAAAATTTCTGAAGAAGAGGGAGTGTATATGTGTGTGTGTGTGTGTTTTTTTTTATTTTTTTTTATTTTTTTATTTTTTTATTATTACATAAGATACAGGGCGAGCATAAAGTCCTTCTCTAATTATGAAGAAAATTTGATGTATATGCTTGAAACCTGGAAATGACTCTACTTTAAATTACCTCTGTACCCAAGAAAACAAGAATAATATAATCCTTCTACGTCACGACTTCACGACCTCTATGTTATTGGATTTTAGTGTAGTGGTGAGAGGGTGAGGCGGAACATAATATTTTACCCTGGCTTGTACCTTGTGGCCTCAACACCTCCATATGACAGCTCCGAGGTGCAGCAGTAGGTACAGTCAAGGTCAGAAGGTTTAGACAGACACATACACACATATTAACTCTTCACACACACACACATATTAACTCTTCACACACACACACACACACACACACACACACACACACACACACACACACACACACACACACACACACACACACACACACACACACACACACACACATACACACACACACACACATAAACAGTACACTCCCTCTTCTTCATACACACACACAGCAAGTAAAACAATCTACCACATCCATTTCCCTCTGTAGGTCTACCAATCGTTATATACAAGGAATTGAAGTTGGCAGGGAAGAAGGGATTAATGAGTAAGATTGATTGAAAATTAAAAAAAAAAAAACTATAATTCGACGTTGAGAGTTCATAAAAGGTGACAGAAAAACAAAATTGATGCCAGGGAATAAATACCACGTAATGT
Organism: Petrolisthes cinctipes; assembly: GCA_033782935.1. Taxonomy (NCBI): domain Eukaryota; kingdom Metazoa; phylum Arthropoda; class Malacostraca; order Decapoda; family Porcellanidae; genus Petrolisthes; species Petrolisthes cinctipes. The sequence continues at coordinate 1,391 of JAWQEG010004015.1, read as the reverse complement.
TTTGCTGAAGACTGTCTGCACCATCGCTCGGGTCTATACTCGGGGACTTACTGTATATCAATTAGAGGCTTGAGGGGGCAATGTAGCACCGTCGCAGTTTAATTAATCGGAAGGTGAAGAGGTTTTATGAGATTAATAGTGCGTGGTGGTGGTAGTGGTGGTTTGGGGGAGCTATTTTTCGTGCATATATGAGAGATCCAGTGGAGATAATCGGAAGTTTTCATTGAATATTCATATGGATGTTGCAGTTTTCATAGATCAAGTGAATGTTATTGCTATATAGTGAATCAGAGGGATTATTATTATTATTATTATTTTTATTTTTATTATTATTATTATTATTATTGTTATTGTTATTATTATTATTATTATTGTTATTATTATTATTATTATTATTATTATTATTATTTTGCTTTGTATGGAGTACAAGAAATTATAATTATTACTCTTTACCGAATCATGTGTGTGAAGACGAGAATGAATATAATTTATGTGTGAGTGTGTGTATGTGTGTAAAGATGGGAGTGTATATCTGTTTGTGTGTGTGTGTGTGTGTGTGTGTGTGTGAAGAGGTAGTGTATAAATATGTGAATGAGTGTGTGTGTGTGTGTGTGTGTGTGTGTGTGAAAAGGGGAGTGTAGAGTATGTGTATGTATATGTGAATGAGTGTGTGTGTGTGAATAGGGAGTGTATAGTGTATGTATATGTGAATGTGTGTGTGACAGACAGACAGACAGAGGGAGGGAGAAAGCGAGCTCTGCTGTAGGTAGGTAGGTAGGTGAGGAGAAGGCAGGTGTCCCGCAGTAAGTCATTTTAGGTGTAAAGCCGTCGTTTTGACTTATGGCAGCGATATTGTCAACGATGCTAGAGTCAGCCAGAACAAGGAGAATGGACACAAAAAGGAGAGAGAGAGAGAGAGAGAGAGAGAGAGAGAGAGAGAGAGAGAGAGAGAGAGAGAGAGAGAGAGAGAGAGAGAGAGAGAGAGAGAGTTGTAAAAAGAAAGTAAAAAATAGTATGAGGAGAGAGAGAGAGAGAGAGAGAGAGAGAGAGGAGAGAGAGAGAGAGAGAGAGAGAGAGAGAGAGAGAGAGAGAGAGATTGTGAGATTGAGAGGGAGAGAGAATGATGCAGACATAGACAAGCCAGAGAGGAAAAAAAGACACAGACAGACAAACAGACAAAAACAAAACAGAGAGAGAGAGAGAGGCATGAGAAAAGTGTTTATGTTGATATCAGAACAAGCAAAGGAAAGCAAGAACACCGAAGTCAGCAAGCAATAGAAAGCAAGAACACCCAACTCAGCAAGCAAAGGAGAGCATGAAACACCGAAGTCAGCAAGCAAAGGAAAGCAAGAAAACCCAAGTCAGCAAGCAATGGAAAGCAAGAATACCCT
>JAWQEG010004014.1:52500-53726 GCA_033782935.1 Petrolisthes cinctipes | reverse complement strand
CCCCCCCCCCTCACCACCACACCTCTCCCTTTCTCTGTTACACACTACCTCCACCACACCTCTCTTACACACATCCTCCCCCCTCACCACCCCACCTCTCTCTTTCTCTCCTCCACCACCACAACTCTCCCTTTCTCTCTTCTACCCCCCTCACTTCCTCTCTTCTAATCCCCCTCATCACCCTACCTTTTCTCTACTCCCCCACCACCACATCTCTCCCTTCCTCTCTTCCAATCCCCCTCATCACCCCGCCTCTCCCTTCCTCTCTTCAATCCCCCTCATCATCCCACCTCTCCCTTCCTCTCTTCCAATCCCCCTCATCACCCTGCCTCTCCCTTCCTCTCTTCCAATCGCCCTCATCACCCCACCTCTCCCTTCCTCTCTTCCAATCCCCCTCATCACCCCATCTCTCCCTTCCTCTCTTCCAATCCCCACCACCACATCTCTCCCTTCCTCTCTTCCAATCCCCCTCATCACCCCACCTCTCCCTTCCTCTCTTCCAATCCCCCTCATCACCCCACCTCTCCCTTCCTCTCTTCCAATCCCCCTCATCACCCTACCTCTCCCTTCCTCTCTTCCAATCCCCCTCATCACCCTACCTCTCTTCTACTCCCCCACCAACCCACCTCTTCCTTCCTCTCTTACACACACCCCTTCCCCCTCATCACTCTCCCCCCCACCAACACACCTCTCCTTTCCTCTCTTACACACACCCTCCTCCCTGCACACATTACAACATTCTATATGACTACCACTTAATACTTTACACATCTGACACACTACATAACACAAACAACCACACTCCATATTTAACTAACATTACACATCCTACCATACTTACTACCTAACACATCCTACCACACTTTACTACCTAACACAACTACCATACTTGCTACCTAACACAACTACCATACTTACTTACTACCTAACACAACTACCATACTTGCTACCTAACACAACTACCACATATACTTACTACCTAACACAACTACCACACACACACTGTAACAACTCCCCTTCTCTACCAAATAAAACAACAAAACAACAACAACAACAACTATGCAATACCATTAGGAAATAATAATGATAATTGAAGCAAACTCCACGAAAATATTTTATAGTTATCAATTCATCACGATCTACTATAGAAGGATAAACTGCATGTGACCTTTCCTATACATCACTTTAACTCCCATATTCTTCCTTTCCCTTTCTCCCTGACCTCC